>JALIZH010011840.1:0-11062 GCA_030522465.1 Rhipicephalus appendiculatus
CGCGTGTGCGCTTCCAGTCTCCCTCCTAGCGCGGCCGTGGGCCCAGTTTTGCTTCTTCCACTCGATATATGGGCTGTGCGTTACGACGCTGCTGTCACACGTGGAAAAATGCGGCTCACGGTGCCTATAT
Organism: Rhipicephalus appendiculatus; assembly: GCA_030522465.1. Lineage (NCBI taxonomy): Eukaryota > Metazoa > Arthropoda > Arachnida > Ixodida > Ixodidae > Rhipicephalus > Rhipicephalus appendiculatus. Next base: position 131 of record JALIZH010011840.1, read on the forward strand.
AGTGTTTTGTGGGTGATTGTCTCGCCGTACAAGTACAAGAGGCTTACAAGCTCTTTGGGTGTGTTCAAGTTTTCTGAAATCGCCAATTTTTCCCTGGAATAAATACCATGAAAAAAAAGAACAAAAAAGTAGCATATTAATAGGGGTTGCAGCGCAAGCACGAAGGTGCTGAAGGAAAAGCGTAGCGGAAGGCAAGGCGAGGAATGGAAAGCAAAAGGGACAACACGAGCGCTGTCCCTCTTTGCTTTCCATTCCTCGCCTTATAACTCCGTTACGCTTTTCCTTCAGCTTTGCTCGTGCTTGCGCTGCAGCCTATTAACGAATTCAAGCCAACTCGCCCAAATAGCCGTTCATCTTCAACAAAAGTAGCGTCGACAGCGTAGTTGTGAGAGCACTGCGGTACAGGACAAGTCCAAAAGCCACGGTCGAGACATTGTGTGCATATGCGCCGACGTCGCTAGCTCGCTAGTACGAGCGCGTGTCTCTGTGACGTCACTCGCGTTTAGATGCCCGGTAGGTTGGTCCGTCAAAATCGCTGGGAGGTAGCTAAAAAAATGACACGCGCATTTTCAAAATGTTCAGAGAGAAGCTGAGCGCTGGGGAGTGCGCAACATTCGGTGGAGCTGCTGCTTATTGGGCTCTATAGTATTATGGTTCGAACTAATAGTTCCAACCATAATGCCGATACGAAAACCCAGTAATAAGAGATAGGTGAAAAAATAGTAAGCGCATTATTGCGAACACACAGTAAGCACGTGCTCACACAAATCGTGCAATCGGGCACCTGGTAAAATTAAGGGCCCTATACAAGCGCTGTTTGTTGTTTTAGCGCTTTCTTCAGCACATCGTGTGCCCCCCCCCAAGCTTCTTGCTCTCAAGCTATTTGCACCATAGTGGCTGTCAGATGTCCCAGCGATTTTTTTTTTTTATAACAGGCGCGCGCAAGCACTCCCTTGCTTGTCATCACCTCCTCAGCATGGGGCTTTCTGTTCTATCAGTTTTTTTTTGTTGTTGTTGTTGCTTTTTTTTTCGATTAATGTGCCCGCGTGAGTACCTTCACCGTTACGGGTTTTTAGCTACACGACACCAGATGAATGGATCACAAAAAAAATCACCGCCGAAACACTCCGTACATATGGTTAACCAGCGAAGCTTAAACGTGCGGCCACAGGCGGTTGCAGACGTCGCAGCCGAAGCCAAAGTGCCACTCGAGAAACTCCTGTCAAAAGCGGGCGTTGGCCCTGGCGAACGCGTTCCCGCCATTACCAGGTTGACACTGTTCCGCCCGCAACGCCGCTTCCTCGGCTCGCCGTTGTCGCTTGCGTTCGGCTCGGAAGGCTGCCGGATCCTCGGTGCGCAGTTGCTGCTTGCGCTTCGCCGCCCGGGCCTGTTCTTGTGCCCGGACTGCTGCATCGGCTCGGCGAACATGAATTCTCTCGCGGATAAGCTGTCGGCGCTGTTCTTGGAAAGTTGTCTGCTGTTGGGGCGTTCGTACGATCCGCGCCCTCCCCATGTGGAAGTTGTAAGTTGAAACTGCCGCGCGCGGGCTCGGCGGCACGGCTGCGAAGGGATGAACGACGTCACTGACGACGCAGCCAATGGCACGCGTGGTTGGGTACGACGCAGAAAATGGCGTCACTAAGAGCGCTGCCAATGGCGAACGCGCTTGGGTGCACTCTTAACCGCGTATCCTCTATGTATACCTTTACCAAAATTTATCCTTTATCCTATAGGTTACATGGGTCGACATTTTTGTGTTTTTTGTCTTCCCAAGTTTTAAAGGTTTACATGCTGATTCACAGAGGTTACAATCTAAATTTAAAGGTATATGGCTCGTGTATACCTTTAACGGTGACCTTTAGAGCTGACAGAGTCTTCGCCGTATACGTTTAGGCGTTTACATTAAAGGGGCAAGGGTTACAGATTCGGCGAGGGCGATCGGGAAAGGAAATTGTATTGCTCCAATCGCGCGCAAGCAGCACTGAAATGGCTTGGTGCTTGCGTGTGCTAGAATACTGGCAAGTGCGCCGCCCGCGGCGAGCGGCAATGTGGGCGAGGTGGTTGTTAGAGCGATGAAATACTTAGAGGGCCGTGGCATTCTGAGGTGTTCTACCGCAACGTTCGCGGTAAGGAGAAAAAAAGTATGGTACCTGCTTCTGTACCTCGTCTCCAGCGTCGTTTTCAGCCTAATCCCGCTAGTTGGCGGTCGTGATTTGGAGCAATGTTTGCCGAAGGGAACTGCGAAAACACGACGGGTCCAGGGAGACGAGGCGTTATATCTAACGCGCGTCAATAACGACGGTCTCTCGTGCGGATAACTGTATCCTTGTTCGCAAATCCGGTGGCAAACCATCGACAAGCCTCTCTCTCTCTCTCTCTCTCTCTCTATATATATATATATATATATATATATATATATATATATATATATATATATATATATATATATATACACGCACGCCGTACAGAAGCACACGTTAGCGACCAACAGCCAGAGCTGCAGGAAACTACGCCCATAAAGCGCTAACTGGAACGCTCTTATGCTCTACATTCAGCTTATGGTGGCTGAAACAAGGAATTTACTAATTTTGCCTTCTACAATCACAGCGAAATTGCGCGACATGAAGTCTACGGAAATAACTGCTACAGAGGCTGTTCACGAAGCTGTCTGCTCCGCGATTACAGCACTTCTCTTGCTCTCAGCGCCCTCTCAGGGCACCATGAGTATCTCAGGGAGCCCATATACAGCAACTATGTTACACCATAGTCTCATCCCACTACCTGAACGTGACGCGCTCGTTGTACACGTGTGGCGGCGTGCTCGTTATGATTTTAAAATGCCCGTCAAGCACGAAGACATTTGTGGCGTGTTACGTGGCCGGTGCAATGAGCTCCAATGCGATTGCAAGCAATATATGGTGGTGTGCGCCGTCGACGATGCCAAGGAGCGCATTCGATGCGTCCCAACGCCCACAACAGGATTGCTGATCTCGGTAAGCAAAGTTTTGTTTTGCAGCCGTTGTGTGTTTTCCTTTTGTGTGTCCTTACAAATGTTGTTGCCTCTCGTATTCAAGAATTAGGTAATCTAGTATTAAGATATAAATTTTGTGGCATTATTTTGTTAAAATTAGTGCTCACTTGCAATTGACGGACTTATCACGCGAGCACGTAATACTTGCTTTGCCTGCACGTGTGAGCTTAGCATCTTTTCGCAACGTTGTTAGGTAAGGAGTGTTACGTACCATGTTCTGGCTGATGTGGCGTTTTGCGGTGTAGTGTTTGTGCTAAAAGCGTTGTCCGCCCCAGGACTTATTCAAACCTCACTCAGGCGCACGCGAATGGAAAGGCGGCTCTGTGTTCTCTCGGCGGCACACTTGTGTGGCCCCTCGCGCTCTCCACGACCACCTTGTTCTTCTCCTGTTACCGCGAGCGCAGTTGGAGAACGATGCTGAAATGAGTGGATAAGCATTTACCAGTGCGTTCCTTCATCTAACAACCGAGTCTACGGCTGCAAAGCGAAATAATCGCTTCCGATGCGGTCCACCGAAGCATATATATGGTAGGAGAATCTGCGTGCATGTGTGAGCTGCTTGTTGCCGGTGTTATATCAGCACACGCATAGGCGTGCGCAGAGTTCCCCTTCAGGGGGGGGGGGGGGGGGCAGAGGGGGGCGAAGGTTCATCGCAGCGCCCCCCCCCTCCCTATTAAGTCAATGTATGGGGCAAACTTTGCGCCCCCCTGTCTTAGGTGACTAGGGGGGGGCGGCCGCCCCCTCTGCCCCCCCCTCGTGCGCACGCCTATGAGCACACGTATGCCAGGCGGCATATGGGCATGAGGCCAGTCGTGGGCTCTTAATCTGCTCTATGGTTTTTGTGCGTACCTCGCCTCGGGAACACGGCTACGCGTGGCTACGCACCTGCGGAGTGTCATTGCATCTAATCTGCTCATGAATCATGCTGAGTGGTGCGAGAAGAGGGATATCGATGAGGTGCTTCGTGTCCTTTTCACGAATTAAAACGGGCTCGTCCGCGTTTGCGGAGCCGTGTTCAACCTCGGTGTGATTTGATTGACCGTGTGCTCCGTTTGTACCGTCCTCCAGGCTCATATACTGGTTGGCGTGAGCAGTGAATCCCTGCGTATTTATTATTAAAAAGGCACTGAAAAAAAAAAAGAATTTTCCACCTTGTCTTTTCTGTTGCTAACGGCCCATTTATCACGGCCGCAAAGCTCGTTTACTTGAGCGTGTGATGGTTAATAATTGGAATACTGTTCTAGTGCCCAGTGAAGTTTCGGTTTAAAAGAGCATTGAGTGAGGCGGGACCCAAAGTGCTTTTCGTGTAAACATAGCTGGTTACGTCAGCTCTCAAAACCGCGTTCACATGAGCACCGCATTGAAAATCTTTTCAACCAAGGCTCTCAGAGTGCTGCTATAATCCCCTCTGGTATGTTGTAAATATATATGCGTCACCCCCTCCTTTACATTTGCATTGCCGGGGCAAGGACGTCAGCATTTGTACACCCGTTCAAGTCCATTAAGGAGGTGCCCCCTCTTTCCGTTGCAGAGGTGTGCTAGAAAAGAGCGCTCGCTAGGGTGATCACAGTTAACACGAACTCGTGAATCAGGTGGCCGTTGGTTAGATAGATTAGATAAATTAGATAGAGTGGTCAGGTGAGAGAATGTGGTATAAAATGGGTTAAAATCGCAAAGCAATGCTTCAGTTAAAATTATTGGTCCGTGAGAGTAGTGGCCTTGCTGAAACTGATAGATATATTGCTGTTTAACATAATGAGATCTATGAATGGTGCAGTCCCTGACGAAATTTTTTCAACTCTGAGTGCGATGTACTGAGCTTTATTTCCCTGTGTGCAGATTACTGTATCCTGAATAGGCTCCACCATATTTTTATGTTTTCATGCTCATTCCTTTCTACTCTTTTCCACAGAGTGTCTTCATACGGAGGCTTTCTCTGCAAAGAAAAATGCAGCGGCACCGACAGAAAAGAAGTAATACTGCTCTCTTGGAGGAATCCAGGCCAGAACTAACAAAAGTGGTGGCATTGGCAGAGTTGCAGGTAGGCTGCAATTTTTATTTAATTTTCATACGAGACAAAATACTCCCAAAGGACGTTTATGTTCTTTTCCTTCCATGTCAATGGGGGCCTTAATTGTTTTGTCATATTTGTATTTTTGTGTATTCTAGTTATTGGCTTCGAACAGCTTAAAAGGGGCCACAATCAACTACGAAAGGGTTTTGTGTCTCTTGAGAGCCACATACCCAGACCGCTGCCAACACCATGTAGGCCCCTTGCCAAATTATTCTTTCGTGGAAGAAACTGTAGGCTTATACTTTATATCAGCGTTGATTTAAAACATCGTAAAGTATCTGTTTCTGAGCAGTGGCACACACAATAGAGTTGTAAACTCACACAGGAAAATTATCTTGTGGCGTTGTATTCAAGGCTCCATTGATTTTTCCTTACACTCAAGGTTTAATATAACATAGGTCTAGCCGAATAACTTGTTTCTAATTCACTTTTTTAAGGCGCGTGAAGGAAAAATAAGTGTGTTTCTTGTTTTGTTGCTTCTGCCATAGCTTTGTGCTGAGCTCCAACTGCGCTTTGGGTTCACTGTGGATGAAGCGGAACAACGGCTAAAAAAAGGCGGCACAAGTTTTCTCCGAGAAGGAAGGAAGGGAAACTTCATTTTTAGAGCTCTCGAAGCACTTGCAAGGTTCGTCAGAGCACTCACTGATCATTGAGGTAAGTTATTTTCTTTTTTCTCTGCTTAACTGTATTCGAAAAGCGTGAAAGACGCAGTACACTGATAAGTGCTCATGTCTCAAATGACGTGCGAAAAATAGATTTGGACGAATGCTGAATGTCTAGCAAATGGCTGAATTTAGTATATAACACTCTTTTTTGGGTCTTTGATGATTCTAATTACAGGCTGCTCTACCGACAGAAATAAAAATTGCTGCACCACATGTATACGTCCAAGCTTGGGTGTATGGAGGCAGCAAAGAAGAAATAATTCACCTGAAGGAACTGCATATTGAGCGTGCCGTCGTCATATGCTTTCTCATTTACTACCTGACAAACCTCATGTACCCATCTGCATTTTTGCAAACCCTGAATATCGTTCAAAAACTTTTAAGACCTCAAGAACCTATCCCACGTGGGCTTATTTCAGACCGATTGAAGTGTTTCTTGGCGCTTTTGAAGAAAAAAAAAAAAACGTCTGATCACTGTATATGCAACTGGTTGGTCAAACTTTATTGCCAAAGATGATTTGGGCAGATGTTTGGAAGTTCGCATCTAAATATGTTTCCAAGAAAAACTTTTCAGTTACGCATAGCTTAATTACTGTATATTTTTGCATTTTAAATAAAGTGCTTGATGCTTTTTTATTTCTCTGACTAATTCGTTTAATTTGCTTTCCATCCGGACGAATGTCTGAGAGCCTATGCTCCTGCATGAACTGTTCGGCTTTGTGTGTGCCGAACAATTTCACATGTTTCTCACAGAAATTACCATGCACACGCAGGCTTTATAAACATTTATTAATTAGAAAGTTTGTGTACCACTAAGCTAAAAAAGCATGGTAAGCCGATACGCCTGTCTTTCTTTCAGGGCACTTTTGTTTTCCAGGTGAATGAAAGGAAAATGCAGTTTGCTGAATGGAAGGGATATGAACCCACAACTTCTGCATGTCCCGTGTGATGTTCTTTCTCTAATGGAAGAGTTTTGCACGAGGCATGCAGAGGTTGTATAAGGTTAATTCCATGCAGTGATTTGCTGTATTTGTCATAAAAGTTACATTTGAAGGTTTACAGTATAACCTTTCTGTTTAGAAGTTTTTCAAATACCTATACGGACACAAACACGCTATACCTCTAATAAAAGTTACAATTTTAGAGGTTGCTAGTTACCTTTTGCTTTAAAGGTTTCTCTGTGACTTAGAAAACTGTCGTGACCTATATGGTAGAAGTTACCATATTAAAAGGTAATGCATAACCTTTAAATTAGACAGATACGAATCTTAAAAATGTATGCCTCTACTAAAGGTTACGCGGTTAAGAGTGTGCGACGTAGAGAACGACGTAACTGACGGCGCAGCCAATGGAGACCGTTATCGAAACTTGTGGTGAACGGTTTTTTGTTTCGCCTAGCCATATACAGCTTTCGCTGTAAATATCGGTGGCAGTTCCAGAGGTGAGGACGATGCGCGCTCCGGGTGAATGCAGAAGAATGAAGCCAAGTCGACGGGGCGCCAAAACGCCCAATCCGTTAGGTGTAACAGCGAGGACAGCATCTTTCCGCCGCTAGCAGCAGCGTTGTGCGCACGCTCACAAGGGTTTGTTCAAAAGAACCACGCGTAAACACTGGTCTACCACCTGTAGCTTCAGAGCAAGGTCATGGGTTCGATTCCCGGCTGCGATGGCCCTATTTCGATATAGATACAAGGCGAAAACGATCGTGTACTTAAGCTTGCACATGAAGGCTGCCTGTCGATTGTAAGGTGCACTCTGGGGTGCTCTGGGATGCGCCGGGAACATTTCCAACTCAGTTAGATGAAGCCGTAATTATATAATCTCCCGACAAATTAACGATAAGCTGAACTGTAGTTCCAACGGTTCTTTTGACAAGTTTAAGACCTAACCGCGTAAGTTCAAGGCTTCGGGGAAAGGGAAAAAGCAATATATATACATCTAGCAAGCACCATTAATCATTTACAATAGGGCATTTACAGGCTGTCTCTCGTATCTTGAGCGAGCATTTTAAATAAGTCAGGTGCTTCTGAAGTCAATTGAACCGAACGCATACTATTTGCACTAGCCCACTGATACTCATTTAGGGAGAAAAAAAAGCCTATCTCATTAATTATGCTTAATTACCCAACTTTTTAATGATAGTCATATATTCTGACGCCCAATGGCAATGTACGCTTGTACCACGCAATATTCCTGGGATATTGCATGTTATATTGCGACGCCTATATAAAGGACGCTTGTGTTTGCGAAGCACGAGTTATTTTCACTGCATTTCCAAGCAGAGGAAGTTATTTTCACAGTATTTCCAAGCAGAGGCATGGCTGTGTGGTAGAACACCTGCTTGCCACGCAGATGACCCGGGTTCGGTCCTCACTCGGACCCGTAAATTTTTATTATTTATTTTATTTGCATCTTTCTCGATTTTTCGGTCACGGACAAGATGATGATTTTTCGCTCACAACCAACGACGCCGACGCCGACGCCGACACCGACGCCGGAATTTCTGCGAAACGAGCTCTTTAACGCAATCGCGTTAATACAGTACGCAGACTTGTAGAGCACCTCAGAAAGAATAAAATCTGAGGTTTTACGTCCCAAAACTAGGATATGATTATGAGAGACGCCGTAGTGGAGGGCTCCGGAAATTTTGACCATCTGGTATTCTTTAACGTGCACTGACATCGCGCAGTGCACGGGCTTCTAGCATTTCGCCTCCATTGAAATGCAACCGCCACAGTCGGGATCGAATCCGCGACCTACGGGTGAGCAGCCGAGCTCCATAACCACTGCTCTACCGCGGCGGACAGCACTTCTAGAAACCACGAAATGAATTGTCTTTTGTACTATACGCCTCACGTAGTCCTTTTCCCGCGTTGCATGCAAATCTACGAAACATGAAAAAACCCACGCGATGGAGCGCTTACACATTGTTATCGTGCTGCTCTCATACGTGCAATCGGTGAACAAAGCGCCCTTCCCCACCCGTCGCCATTATCTCGTCATCGTCGCCCACAGTCTTGGACCGCCTTATCTCCTCAGCAGCGCTGGGCCAGCAGCAATGCATTTGCACCGTTATCCGACGCAAGCCGGAGGCCCGAATGCCAGCCATCATCAAAACACACTGCCTTTTCCTCGTGGCCACAGAGCAGGGGACCTTGTTCACCGAGAGCACCCGTGAGAGCAGCTCGATAGCAGTGCGCAAGCGTTCCGACACGGGGCTTTCTTTCATATTTCGCGGGCTTTATTTGCGACGCGGAAAAAGGAATACGTGAGACATGTGGAGCAAACAATTAAAATGGTGGTTTCCGAAGGTGCTCTACAATTCTGAGTTCATACTTTGAGTTTCCGGCCAATAGTTAGAGGGTTGGGTGATTAAACATAATGAGTCAATATTGGAAACATTTCGGCGCGCACACAATAGACCAACTCGCCCAGCTCTCCATACTTTTGCATAATGAGTCAGTTAAGGGAAAAATAAAAAAGTATCTTGAATGTCTATAGGCTATGTAGTGCGAATAGTGTGCGTTCGGTTCAATGCGCTTCCGACGCGCCCTTCGAGTTTGAAGTCTCGGCTCAAGTTACGTGGGACATTTTTTGTGACGTATAAAGCACTGTACAAGCAGCCATTTAGCGTTGCCCATTGATATCTATACCACCTACTGGCAAGAAAGAAAGAAAGAAGGGAAGAAAGAAAGAAAGAAAGAAAGAAAGAAAGAAAGAAAGAAAGAAAGAAAGAAAGAAAGAAAGAAAGAAAGAAAGAAAGATTCTCGCACGCTCCCTGATATTTCACATTTTATCTTTTATATTTATTTTCGTTGCGCTCCTCCAATTAAAACAGAAATGGGCGCTCCATTTTCTAGACCAGCGTTTTTTTTCTCTTTCCACAATCCATTATGCCTTAACGTCGTTCTAAAGCTGAACATACTTATACCGACACAAAGAAGGGGGAGGTGTGAGAACGCAGTACAACAAAGAAAATACGTATCGCAGCAGAAAGCGCTGGGCTTCTTTTTGAGCTATGCCAAGCTGACCCCCGTGCCGACCATCGCGCTAACCACGTCTACACCTAACGGCCGAGGAAAGGTTTCTCCATCGGTCGCCACCCCGGGAGCGAATGAGGCGTGCGCCGCCCCGCAAACGAGAACCACTCGATGCGAAGAACAAGGGGCCTCTTATCCGGCATCTCGGCCAATCCGTCTCTGCGGTTGCGCGCGGCCGTCACGGCGCAGGGCCCCGGCGAGAGAAATGTCGACGGCAGCTCCTGTCGTGCTCCACTTTCGGCTCACGCCCCTCGTCGCGTCATGGGCGCTGCTTAGGCCGCACGCACGCACAGGCGCGTCCTGTCAGCGGAGCGAATTCGGGCACAGCCACGCATGCGCACACACTATAATGACAACAGTAAGAACGTTCGTCCACTGTTTCTGCGGGAAACAAAACAAGGGGCACAAATCCGCAATCCAACGTGGCGCGCGCGCCGGTGCCGCCGGTATATGCTATAATCAATGCGAAACCATTTTCCAAGTTCCGGTTATTTCGTTTCTTTTTTTTCCTTTTTTTTTTTGCGGCGAAAGTGCCCGCACAGCCAGGCTGGCAGCCACTTTTAATGGCTGCTTCGTGAGTCATTATGATTACGCCAGGCGTAGGGGGAGAGCGTCGTTAGACACCGAGACGACGCTCCATCCTGTCGGCGATGTGTTGCGCCGTCGTGCCGCCCGCCCTTTCCGCTTGGCCGCTCGCGCCGTTCAGCCAAGACGCCGGCGCTGTAGACGGCGAGGGCGGCACCGACTGCGGGGGAATTCCTTCCGCCGGACCCTATGGGTGAACGTTCACGGACCTACTTTGTTCGTCGTCCTTTCTCGTCACATCGCGGCTGTATGCAAACTCGAAATGCGCGACCTATGTCACGTGACAGCTGAGAAAGCAGAAATGGTGTATACGCCAAGTTTAATAATATCTGGGGTTTTACGTCCCAAGACCATGATATGATTATGAGAGACGCCGTAGGGGAGGGCTCCGGAAATTTTGACCATCTGGTGTTCCTTAACCTGCACTGACATCACCACTTCGCCTCCATCTAAATGCGACCGCCGCGGCCGGGATCGAACCCGCGACCTTCGGGTCAGTAGCCGAGCACCGTAGCCACTGTTCCACCGAGGCGGACT
>JALIZH010011841.1:0-23669 GCA_030522465.1 Rhipicephalus appendiculatus
ATGCTTTCGTTTCAACAAGAACTGCCGCTATTATTTTTTTTTTACAGACGCGTGGGTTTGTAGATGTAGACTTGCTATGGGGCAGTTTAACCAGCGTGCTCTGTCGGTTATATAGGATAATGTGGCAATTCTGGAAACCATTGCAATGCAGTTTCCGCGGCATGCCAACGTTTTATTCTTCGTTATGTTAGTTATTCGTGTGAGGAAAAAGATTGTTGTACGTCAGTTGATTGACGGTAATTTTCTCCGTGATGAATCTCCTTCTACCCTGTGGAGCTATGCAGAATATTCAGTTTGATTTGGTTTGATTTATTGATTTCCATTCACAGGCACATGCATGGCCATCGGCAAAATTTTATCTTGTGGGGGTGGGGGGTGGAGGGGGGGGAAGGGGTGCAAACCAGTGTTGCACCGTGACTGGGGGTAGGAGGCAAGTGCCGGTGTGGCTTGAGCGGGGTAGGTGCCCCCTTTTGCACCCCCCCCTGCTGACGCCCTTGCACACATGTACAATATAGCGGTAAATGGAAGTGGAATACGGAAAAAAGGCGCGCAAACGCGGCTTGAGGGAAATTTTATCCCCTTTAGTACGTTATGGCTACATATGGTAAAGCACGCAATATACTTTGTATAATACACTAATAGAGTGACCATATAGTACGACAGTTGTACAATGAATAGAGAGAAGAAAAAAAACACAATTGCGCAGGGTATTACACTACTCAGATAGAGCGGTGACAACATAGATACGTACTTCATCAAATGCAGGAAAACTAAGGAAAAAAAAAAACATGTCATACATACATAACTTCCAGAAAACATTCTATAAAGGGGAACGCATCAACGTTTTAAATTCTGACAATGTTAAGGGTCGTAAATTACAGCCTGCAGTTATAGTTATTTCGCTAGCTTGCTTGCTTGCTGTTCTCTTTGTTTCATTGTTTCTTTTTCTATCTCGTTGTTAATTGGATTAAATAAAGGAAACGCGGTCCGAAACCAAGTCTACGCCATCCAGTATTTGATTCGTTCATTGTGTGGGCGTGTTAGCACAAAGTACGAGCTTTTCTCCCACCTCGCCATGTTTTAGCTTCTTCTCCCCTTTGCAGGGTAGCTAACCTGGCTTTAATCGATTTACATGGCATTGCAGTTCGAACCATTACCCGGATTAAAGGAGTACTGTCACGAATTTTAAGTATTTCCGCGTTGTTACTCTGAATGAGAGCACGGTTGTCGATAACCCTATGAAGAATGTCATAGTGCTTGGGAATGCATTAAAATAGCTTTAACACCGCTACCTTAAAACAGCAATTTCGGTTTCGGTATCGGGGACGTGGCTTCGCAGTGACGTGTTAACAAGTCTGACGTCACGGGAAGACTGCAACTCGCGAAATACTAGCAACAACGGTCAGTTTGCTGTCAGTAGCACGTGGTTCACTTACACAGCGATGAGTGAATTTTCGTCCAGAGACTGACAGCGATTTATGCGATTTAGGCAGCATGCAGGACACAGATTTCGCAAACCCAGTGAACCGTATTTACTTGTCGTGATAGTGTACATTGCGGTGTGACTGGCTTGCAGATGCTGGACGACGAAAACTTTAAAATCAAAGACGTGTTGTCTGGCTCCGGTGTGTTGAGCATTGATAGTGCACACCACGGAAACGAAAAATGCCCCTTTTGGGGTTCCTCAAAATCATGTCACTACTCCTTTAACACGGCAGGTTGGGCGAGTTGGTTCGTTAACATATTTGGTTGGCGCGGCACAGACGCAGGACAAAGAATTGGACGACATGAGTGTTGAGTCACAACTGAAAGTTTACTGCGCAATGCGTGCGCAGAGTATACATTTAGGTCACGTGGTGCGTGCGACATAAAGAAGAGAAAACGAGAAATTTAGCTAGCTCTGACTTAGCTGCATATTGCAGATGCTGCCAATGCGAACCGCCGTTTCAATGAAATGTACGGTGTTCAGAAACAGTAATCAATCAAGCCGAGAGATAGTCGATGTGTATCGCATGCACATTGATTCTGCTTCGTGTGTCAGTCAGACTTCGATCACATTGCATCAAAAAGAAAGAGAACTTTCGAATGGCTTGTTTCCCCCATTCTCTTATTTATGCTTGTCTAAGTCTTCGTCAATTTTTTTTTATACTTCCCTCCCTTCTTTGCTCTTTCTCTCCTCCTATCTCCCTCTCCTCCATCTTCCCGAAAGAGTAAGCAGGCGGTGTGCCCCCTCCAGGTGGCAGTTGCCAGTTTGCTCTCTCCCTCTTTCCTCTGTGTCCTTGCGTATCTGTGTATGCAAATCAAATAATAATAATAATAATTGACCATGGCCCCTACCGGATCTCTATACGGCAGTAGCATATATGAACTGGGTGTAATATCTCACCTGCCACTATTTCTGTACTAACGACGTCGCCCGCTTGGGTGCCGAAACATCTGTGTTTTGTCATTTAATATAAGAGGATAAATCCTGTAAAGAAAACGTTAAAGAAAACAGAGCATATTAAGGGCACAATTCATAAAAAAAAAAAAGCCCGTTCCACGCCGTAAGAACCTGTTCTGTTTTAACTACACTCTTAACCGCGTATCCTCTATGTATACCTTTACCAAAATTTATCCTTTATCCTATAGGTTACATGGGTCGACGTTTTTGTGTTTTTTGTCTTCCCAAGTTTTAAAGGTTTACATGCTGATTCACAGAGGTTACAATCTAAATTTAAAGGTATATGGCTCGTGTATACCTTTAACGGTGACCTTTAGAGCTGACAGAGTCTTCGCCGTATACGTTTAGGCGTTTACATTAAAGGGGCAAGGGTTACAGATTCGGCGAGGGCGATCGGGAAAAGGAAATTGTATTGCTCCAATCGCGCGCAAGCAGCACTGAAATGGCTTGGTGCTTGCGTGTGCTAGAATACTGGCAAGTGCGCCGCCCGCGGCGAGCGGCAATGTGGGCGAGGTGGTTGTTAGAGCGATGAAATACTTAGAGGGCCGTGGCATTCTGAGGTGTTCTACCGCAACGTTCGCGGTAAGGAGAAAAAAAGTATGGTACCTGCTTCTGTACCTCGTCTCCAGCGTCGTTTTCAGCCTAATCCCGCTAGTTGGCGGTCGTGATTTGGAGCAATGTTTGCCGAAGGGGAACTGCGAAAACACGACAGGGTCCAGGGAGACGAGGCGTTATATCTAACGCGCGTCAATAACGATGGTCTCTCGTGCGGATAACTGTATCCTTGTTCGCAAATCCGGTGGCAGACCATCGACAAGCCTCTCTCTCTCTCTCTCTCTCTCTCTATATATATATATATATATATATATATATATATATATATATATATATATATATATATATATATATATATATATATATATATATATATACACACGCACGCCGTACAGAAGCACACGTTAGCGACCAACAGCCAGAGCTGCAGGAAACTACGCCCATAAAGCGCTAACTGGAACGCTCTTATGCTCTACATTCAGCTTATGGTGGCTGAAACAAGGAATTTACTAATTTTGCCTTCTACAATCACAGCGGAATTGCGCGACATGAAGTCTATGGAAATAACTGCTACAGAGGCTGTTCACGACGCTGTCTGCTCCGCGATTACAGCACTTCTCTTGCTCTCAGCGCCCTCTCAGGGCACCATGAGTATCTCCAGGGGAGCCCATATACAGCAACTATGTTACACCATAGTCTCATCCCACTACCTGAACGTGACGCGCTCGTTGTACACGTGTGGCGGCGTGCTCGTTATGATTTTAAAATGCCCGTCAAGCACGAAGAGATTTGTGGCGTGTTACGTGGCCGGTGCAATGAGCTCCAATGCGATTGCAAGCAATATATGGTGGTGTGCGCCGTCGACGATGCCAAGGAGCGCATTCGATGCGTCCCAACGCCCACAACAGGATTGCTGATCTCGGTAAGCAAAGTTTTTGTTTTGCAGCCGTTGTGTGTTTTCCCTTTTGTGTGTCCTTACAAATGTTGTTGCCTCTCGTATTCAAGAATTAGGTAATCTAGTATTAAGATATAAATTTTGTGGCATTATTTTGTTAAAATTAGTGCTCACTTGCAATTGACGGACTTATCACGCGAGCACGTAATACTTGCTTTGCCTGCACGTGTGAGCTTAGCATCTTTTCGCAACGTTGTTAGGTAAGGAGTGTTACGTACCATGTTCTGGCTGATGTGGCGTTTTGCGGTGTAGTGTTTGTGCTAAAAGCGTTGTCCGCCCCAGGACTTATTCAAACCTCACTCAGGCGCACGCGAATGGAAAGGCGGCTCTGTGTTCTCTCGGCGGCACACTTGTGTGGCCCCCTCGCGCTCTCCACGACCACCTTGTTCTTCTCCTGTTACCGCGAGCGCAGTTGGAGAACGATGCTGAAATGAGTGGATAAGCATTTACCAGTGCGTTCCTTCATCTAACAACCGAGTCTACGGCTGCAAAGCGAAATAATCGCTTCCGATGCGGTCCACCGAAGCATATATATGGTAGGAGAATCTGCGTGCATGTGTGAGCTGCTTGTTGCCGGTGTTATATCAGCACACGCATAGGCGTGCGCAGAGTTCCCCTTCGGGGGGGGAGTGCAGAGGGGGGGGGCGAAGGTTCATCGCAGCGCCCCCCCCTCCCTATTAAGTCAATGTATGGGGCAAACTTTGCGCCCCCCTGTCTTAGGTGACTAGGGGGGGGGCGGCCGCCCCCTCTGCCCCCCCCCTCGTGCGCACGCCTATGAGCACACGTATGCCAGGCGGCATATGGGCATGAGGCCAGTCGTGGGCTCTTAATCTGCTCTATGGTTTTTGTGCGTACCTCGCCTCGGGAACACGGCTACGCGTGGCTACGCACCTGCGTAGTGTCATTGCATCTAATCTGCTCATGAATCATGCTGAGTGGTGCGAGAAGAGGGATATCGATGAGGTGCTTCGTGTCCTTTTCACGAATTAAAACGGGCTCGTCCGCGTTTGCGGAGCCGTGTTCAACCTCGGTGTGATTTGATTGACCGTGTGCTCCGTTTGTACCGTCCTCCAGGCTCATATACTGGTTGGCGTGAGCAGTGAATCCCCTGCGTATTTATTATTAAAAAGGCACTGAAAAAAAAAAGAATTTTCCACCTTGTCTTTTCTGTTGCTAACGGCCCATTTATCACGGCCGCAAAGCTCGTTTACTTGAGCGTGTGATGGTTAATAATTGGAATACTGTTCTAGTGCCCAGTGAAGTTTCGGTTTAAAAGAGCATTGAGTGAGGCGGGACCCAAAGTGCTTTTCGTGTAAACATAGCTGGTTACGTCAGCTCTCAAAACCGCGTTCACATGAGCACCGCATTGAAAATCTTTTCAACCAAGGCTCTCAGAGTGCTGCTATAATCCCCTCTGGTATGTTGTAAATATATATGCGTCACCCCCCCTCCTTTACATTTGCATTGCCGGGGCAAGGACGTCAGCATTTGTACACCCGTTCAAGTCCATTAAGGAGGTGCCCCCTCTTTCCGTTGCAGAGGTGTGCTAGAAAAGAGCGCTCGCTAGGGTGATCACAGTTAACACGAACTCGTGAATCAGGTGGCCGTTGGTTAGATAGATTAGATAAATTAGATAGAGTGGTCAGGTGAGAGAATGTGGTATAAAATGGGTTAAAATCGCAAAGCAATGCTTCAGTTAAAATTATTGGTCCGTGAGAGTAGTGGCCTTGCTGAAACTGATAGATATATTGCTGTTTAACATAATGAGATCTATGAATGGTGCAGTCCCTGACGAAATTTTTCAACTCTGAGTGCGATGTACTGAGCTTTATTTCCCTGTGTGCAGATTACTGTATCCTGAATAGGCTCCACCATATTTTTATGTTTTCATGCTCATTCCTTTCTACTCTTTTCCACAGAGTGTCTTCATACGGAGGCTTTCTCTGCAAAGAAAAATGCAGCGGCACCGACAGAAAAGAAGTAATACTGCTCTCTCGGAGGAATCCAGGCCAGACCTAACAAAAGTGGTGGCATTGGCAGAGTTGCAGGTAGGCTGCAATTTTTATTTAATTTTCATACGAGACAAAATACTCCCAAAGGACGTTTATGTTCTTTTCCTTCCATGTCAATGGGGGCCTTAATTGTTTTGTCATATTTGTATTTTTGTGTATTCTAGTTATTGGCTTCGAACAGCTTAAAAGGGGCCACAATCAACTACGAAAGGGTTTTGTGTCTCTTGAGAGCCACATACCCAGACCGCTGCCAACACCATGTAGGCCCCTTGCCAAATTATTCTTTCGTGGAAGAAACTGTAGGCTTATACTTTATATCAGCGTTGATTTAAAACATCGTAAAGTATCTGTTTCTGAGCAGTGGCACACAATAGAGTTGTAAACTCACACAGGAAAATTATCTTGTGGCGTTGTATTCAAGGCTCCATTGATTTTTCCCTTACACTCAAGGTTTAATATAACATAGGTCTAGCCGAATAACTTGTTTCTAATTCACTTTTTTTAAGGCGCGTGAAGGAAAAATAAGTGTGTTTCTTGTTTTGTTGCTTCTGCCATAGCTTTGTGCTGAGCTCCAACTGCGCTTTGGGTTCACCGTGGATGAAGCGGAACAACGGCTAAAAAAGGCGGCACAAGTTTTCTCCGAGAAGGAAGGAAGGGAAACTTCATTTTTAGAGCTCTCGAAGCACTTGCAAGGTTCGTCAGAGCACTCACTGATCATTGAGGTAAGTTATTTTCTTTTTTCTCTGCTTAACTGTATTCGAAAAGCGTGAAAGACGCAGTACACTGATAAGTGCTCATGTCTCAAATGACGTGCGAAAAATAGATTTGGACGAATGCTGAATGTCTAGCAAATGGCTGAATTTAGTATATAACACTCTTTTTTGGGTCTTTGATGATTCTAATTACAGGCTGCTCTACCGACAGAAATAAAAATTGCTGCACCACATGTATACGTCCAAGCTTGGGTGTATGGAGGCAGCAAAGAAGAAATAATTCACCTGAAGGAACTGCATATTGAGCGTGCCGTCGTCATATGCTTTCTCATTTACTACCTGACAAACCTCATGTACCCATCTGCATTTTTGCAAACCCTGAATATCGTTCAAAAACTTTTAAGACCTCAAGAACCTATCCCACGTGGGCTTATTTCAGACCGATTGAAGTGTTTCTTGGCGCTTTTGAAGAAAAAAAACGTCTGATCACTGTATATGCAATTGGTTGGTCAAACTTTATTGCCAAAGATGATTTGGGCAGATGTTTGGAAGTTCGCATCTAAATATGTTTCCAAGAAAAACTTTTCAGTTACGCATAGCTTAATTACTGTATATTTTTGCATTTTAAATAAAGTGCTTGATGCTTTTTATTTCTCTGACTAATTCGTTTAATTTGCTTTCCATCCGGACGAATGTCTGAGAGCCTATGCTCCTGCATGAACTGTTCGGCTTTGTGTGTGCCGAACAATTTCACATGTTTCTCACAGAAATTACCATGCACACGCAGGCTTTATAAACATTTATTGATTAGAAAGTTTGTGTACCACTAAGCTAAAAAGCATGGTAAGCCGATACGCCTGTCTTTCTTTCAGGGCACTTTTGTTTTCCAGGTGAATGAAAGGAAAATGCAGTTTGCTGAATGGAAGGGATATGAACCCACAACTTCTGCATGTCCCGTGTGATGTTCTTTCTCTAATGGAAGAGTTTTGCACGAGGCATGCAGAGGTTGTATAAGGTTAATTCCATGCAGTGATTTGCTGTATTTGTCATAAAAGTTACATTTGAAGGTTTACAGTATAACCTTTCTGTTTAGAAGTTTTTCAAATACCTATACGGACACAAACACGCTATACCTCTAATAAAAGTTACAATTTTAGAGGTTGCTAGTTACCTTTTGCTTTAAAGGTTTCTCTGTGACTTAGAAAACTGTCGTGACCTATATGGTAGAAGTTACCATATTAAAAGGTAATGCATAACCTTTAAATTAGACAGATACGAATCTTAAAAATGTATGCCTCTACTAAAGGTTACGCGGTTAAGAGTGTAGCTTGCTGTGGAGAGGTTCCGGTTCATATTACCTTGGGTACACCATTTATATCAGTTCTGCGGCGAAAAAAGAAAGAAAATGATTACCCAAAATAAACATTTGAGCAACTTAAGAAAAACAAAAACATACAGCGCACTGAAACAAGTTAAAATGACATGGTAATTTACAGTTCGCTTGCAGATGTTGCAGATGTTCACATTCCAATAAAGCTTCCCCACACGCACACATTTCTAGTTCTGCCCACAGCGTATGGACTAACACATCATTCCGTTTATAGCAACACATAGCTGTTCATCACAAGCGCTTATCTAGTCCGGTGTCCCACTAAGAAGTCTTTCAGGAAGATGGTCGTGAGAACCGTCGGACAGCCAAGCTGTAATCACGACGATGACGACTTAGGGTGCAAAAATGTGATAATCATTACCGTTTTGTTTGATTTACTTGAAGAAAAGCGTCATCAGCATGATCATTTCGTTTTATTTGTATTTTTCCCTCCATCCTCTAGTCACGCCACGGGCATGTCGACTACACTCTTAATCACCTCCCGCATAAAGTGCTAGCTATAACCAGGAAACCAGATGAAAAAGGAGTATTGTCCTGGCTATATCTAGCACTTTACGTATTACATGATTAAGGGTGTACTACTACTAACTATACTATTACTGCTATTACTACTGTTACGACGACGATTGCACAGGGTAGACGGATACAGCTCTGTTGTAAGACTCTCACCTCGGGGTCCGTAGATAACATTCAGGGTGATTCCTGTTAAGCGTCTTCTTGCGATCCGTGGGCTTTTCGGGTTTCGTGATAGATGGGAAAAGTATGGGTTTCCGATGTTACGAGCACCTCCCTCCATGATCGAGAACCGCGCGTCCTTCGTCGACGTGGAGAAACAATGGGCTCGCAGTCCTCGAAACAATCAGCCACCGTCGTTCGCCGGTGTCCCCTCCTTCGCGCTGTTAGACGCCATCGATTTTCAGCCGCTCCATATGCAAGTAACCAGAAACACACGAGGTGCGCGGCGTTCGGAAGCTAGTGAACGTTACACCATGCAGGCAGCTGGCGTAAGCCAGATAGTAAGCATTGATTATGGTGTAACGAACTATACCTTGGGATCTGAAATGTATGATTTTCGTTGTACGACACTGTCTTTTTTTATGGAGCATATTTTTAACAGCGAAGCTGTTGAAGCCAGTAGTAAGATGTCGACCCTGCCACGAAACTATCATCATCATAAACGGGTATGTGCCACGGAATTGGGGGGTAAATCACACAACTCCCCCCCCCCCTCTTGGTTCACTAAAAATGAAGGAGCAACAGTTAGCCCTACAGATGGCTACGAAGCGACGGCGACGAGCCTAGCTAAAGCATAGCAACAACCTAGAAGCAACCAGATTAGACTTTAGAATCTCCCAGTTTCGCTGTTTCAAGCCTTGCGCGACTTAGTGCAAGCTCTTCGGTCGTATGGCCCTCCCTTTTGCATCGCTCGGGCCGCAGCTGCGAACTTTGGTCAAATGGGTGTGGTCGCTATCCCGATAGATATCAGCAGATGGCTCCTACCCATGTACGTGCTGCGATCTCACCGCTTACTTCGCATTGAGACGACGGACAGCACGAAAATCGGTTCGCTCCCTGGAGCGATCGTATTCCCTTATGCCATCGTTTCGTAGTTGTTACGCGAGATCGGGTGCTAAAGGAATGGTGGCTAGAGCCACCATACCATACCCTCTAGCCACCATACTAAATGAGCTATAGTATAGCCTTACCTTACTTCGTATGACATTCCATACGTTGCTATCGCGTTCATTGCTTCGCCCTGGCGACCGAAACTGTGACTTTTTGTACCGTAGCCACATGACTCAAAAGTGATGCACCGTATACAGAATGAGAAAAAAAAAAGCCTCCGATGTTATTTCCTCCCATCGCTATGCCGTATTGTTCAACCCCTCGCGTTGGTAGAAGGATTTTTTTTATTTTTTTTGACACGGCTGCAAAAGTCAGTGAGGGTAACCTGAGGAGCCAACGGGCGGGCAGCCGACCCAAGATACGACTTGCAAAAACATCCCCACAAAAACAAGATAAAACGCCGCTAACCGTGAGGTGGGGTGTGCGGGCACGCGACAGGCGACTGTCTCTGGAGGATGACAGAGGGCGCTACGGGAAAGGGCCCCCCGCGGGGGGCGTTATGACGTTTGGAGGGTGAGACCTGAGCCATGCAGCGGCCGGTGTCCGTCTCCCGTTTCAGGAGGCAGAGGAGAGAGAGGTGGCTTCAAGGGAAACGCGGGCTGTGCAAGAATCAAACGAGGAAAAGTAAGGAAAGAAATACGGGAACGTTGCGCTTTACGCCCTTCGGGGTGTAGGGTTACTCGTTACACGCTTCGGCGCCGGGCTCAGGGAGCAAGGGGGCTCCTGTGTATACGTATACTAAGTAGACGAGGGATCGTAGATACGCAAACACTGCCCCTTTGCTTTTGTTGCTTTCACTGGACCACATTCACCAACTTCAGCCTCACTGTCAAGGTTACCAATTAGCGAAGCACCAAGAAAATTGAGGTAATCGGGTAGGTTTCAGATCAGTGCAAATAACTTTATTAACAGTCCTGTCAATTGGTCGGACTTGTGGGAGGTTTCAGCCAAGGGTGGCGGGACCTTGGCGGCTTCCTCGGCTCGCCCAGAGTTTGTGCTCCAGGTTCCGAGCTGAGTGGCTTGCAAGTACCTTTTTCTGTGAATTCGAGACACATAAATCCCGGTGTATGTTGGCAGCAATTGTTATGAGTTGATGTTCGTTGTATTTTTTTTTAATAAGCACCTCTGTATAGCAATGTATAAGTTGCAAGCTATTAGGGTAAGCACCTACGCATTAGAATAGTAAATGTATACCTGTACATGTATGTGTTTATATGTTCGTTTTTGTTTCGGTCCTCTTGACTGACCTGTACATACTTTGTTGCATATTGTATTGGAGCGGCTACCAGCACACATGAAGTTTAGTCGAAATAAATTGTACCTGCAATTTTCTGTTCAGGAAAATAATGTCGCGGAACTTCCTGAACAACAATGGAATTGATTGACTGAAAAAGAAAAACGCATTGCACGCGCGAAGGCTGTCGTCGGTTGAGGCTACATCACTGTTATTGTATATTATATACCTGGACATTCTGCAGGATATCCTCTAGCATAACTCTATAGTCGCAATGTATGCACTTGTTCGTCGTGTATTAATCTGAGTGTACTATGTGCCTGAGAGCTGAACTCGGGTCCAGCTCGCGTGCAGAAAACGTTAAAAGCTCAATATAATGTTAGAGGGAAGAAACTCAACATATTGCAAACGAGGCGAGACGTATACAGAAGGTACATTCACAGGGAATTTATAATCTATACTGGCTAGATGGCTCAAAGGCCACATGCTCAAGCGTCTGACACGATCGTCGTCACGTTCATCGTTTTGAGGATGCACCGAATTAATCAATGTCCTCAGCGCATGTGTGACAACATGGAAACGTATTCTCGTTTGTCCGTTGGTACCTGGACTACTTTGGCGATCGAGGTTACCAAGTGCGGAAAGGTACAGGAAGTTTGATCTAATCTGCTAGCACTAGAGCAGGGGCAGGCAACTTTTTCAGGTGGGGGGGGCCCAGTGGCGTGAAACCGGCATAGCGGGGGGCCGGACGGCAAATGGAAGGGGGGGGGGGGTGAAGGTGTAGGTGGGCTAGCAGGCAAAGAAAAAAAGTTCGACGAATCGACAGCAATTTACAAAACTGAATTAGAAATCACATTTATTTTCAGCATGCATGACACTGAGTTGCAATCAAGCATAGATAACAAGCGAAAATGCCATTTTAGGTCAAAACTGCCATGTCGACTTTCAGATAGGAAGTGATGAGAGAAGGAGTTCGACGCCATGCCGAGGGCCACATAATACTGCGCCGCGGGCCGCAGGTTGCCGACCACTGCACTAGAGGAATCAGTTAGACTTGGTACAATACAATACAGATTTATTTCCAGAAATACAAAGGTTCTGGGGGGATACCATTGGCTAAAAGCTGTTGGAAAAACAGCTTGACTGGGCCGAAGAGCAGCTGTCTGTAAATTGAAAAGTATTCCCATTTGATTGACCGTGCGTGTGTGTGTGCGTGCGTGTGTGTGTGCGTGCATGTTTGTGTGCGTGTGTGCGTGCATACGTGTGTGTGTGTGCGCGCGTGTGCGTGTGTACATGTGCGTGTGTGTGTGCGTGCCTGTGCGTGCGTGTGTGTGCGTGTGCGTGTGTGTGCGTGCGTGCGCGTGTGTGTGTTGCACGCTATATTCTGTATGAATCTAGTACGTTGGTTGACTTATGGGTTTAACGTCCACAGGTGACTCACTGTATAATGACTCAGTGCAGTATCATAATACCCTAATTATTATTGCCTCTTGACCTTCCTAACGACTTTAGCGCTCCCTTTACTCTCGTATTCATCTGTTCGTTTTCTTCGCGTTGCAGCGGAATAAAAAAAAATAAATCGAGTCGTTAGCGCATAACTTCAGCTTTCATCAAATATGCAGATATGTGTATAGACGTACGTAAAGATACAGTTGTACGACACGCACGCGCGCACATGCACACGCACACACTATAAAACTTCCTTGCGAACCATCCGGGCACCTTCTGAAAACACTATCCCTCCAGCGTGCTCGTCGGGAAACCCTTTTTCTTATTCATTATTTCCATGAGATTCCTCCATTCACTACATTGAACGTGCTTGCAGGACCATATCTCCCACTTCACTATATTCCCGACGTATTTCCGTCACGGAGATGACGTTGTAAAATGTACACTAACAGATGACGAAGAAAAAACTGGAAAAAAAATTTCGTACTTCAAACGTCCATGCAGGAATGCAGATCGACACCGTTCTTGCCGGCGAGGTCTGCCAGGCTAATAAAAATCCAAAAAACCCATAAATTTCGTCATGAAATGAAAAAAGTTTTTGTTATGTGACATTCATCTTTCTGCATAACTGGTTTTTCCCTCGCCTTGTCATTCTCTCTTCAGTCTTTTTTTTCTTTTTATGCTATCTATACTTATAGTTTACAATTCCGAAGACGCATACTTGATGTTAACATCGTCATTTCATTGTATCTGTATCTCATTATTTATAATTTTTTAGTCTTACTATTTTTCCTACTGTCGTTGCTAATCAAATATTTATGTTTATATTGCATAGGAGGCCCCATTTCAGTTCATACTACGGGGCCTTCTTCTCCATTTCCTGATCTTGTACATTGTCTTGTGAAAGAATTAAATTTGATTTGATTTGATTTTGAATAAAATAGCCTCTATGTCAACATCGCCACGGCCACCGCCAGCCACAATATATAACAAAACTGTACAGCAGCACAAGCATTGGTATATTGCCAAAAATGTGTGTCTCGTGTGCACTGCAGTGCTCGTTTGTAATTAATTAAACAAAATTACGTTGAATTGGGCCTGTTAAATAGTACGAGAACGTAAACCGCCGGCCAGTTAAAGTTCCAGCCGTTAAAGTCGCAACTCGCTTCTGCTAGGGAGAGGAAGCACTGAATGGCAGAGCCCCCCTTTACGTGTTCAATTGGGCGTAGCCGGCTGCAGCGAGCCTTCCGCACGGCCAGGGTCCATATCGCCGGGCCATCGGTCACGCTGCTCGTTAAGCACGGCGCCGCGAGGACGGTGCTCTGCGACTCGAACACGACCCTGCCTGACACACCTCAACAGTTCCGGCATGTTTTCTTTCTTTGAAGACGACGTACTCGTGAGCATCTACCATCGGCATTCTGTAACACTGTATAAACTGAATATTTCCGACAAAACTCTACTGCCATATTTAACCACACACAACCAGCACTGGTCTATGCTGGCTAATATTGGGTATTGTTGACTAAATCATGGCTAATATCCGCTAGCGTTGGTTCACTAGTTAACGAAATAATGACTAGCGTTTGCTAACGGATATCAAGGGTGTGGTCCACTTCTGGCCAGCATCGCTCACAGTCTATACGCTGGCAGCTTAGAAGATATCATCCGAGATCTATATATACCGAGTAATGGAACACCTTTGGATGATGTCTGCGTGACGTGACGTCGTCACGTGGACAAAAAATAATGTTAAGGAAAACAAACAATTCTGTTAATTGTGTGACTAACTGCGCGTTCGAATCAATAAAAAGGAATTTGGTACAGCTACGCAGTAATAATGCAAAGACTGAAGAAGCAGCGGAGCTCCTGGGCTTCTCCTGTTCCTTTCCCTCTTCCTCACCCTAACATCTCTCCATCTTCACTCCCATTTTCCCTTTCCCACCCCATTACTATACTATACTTCAATATGTTTCTTTGTAGCGCACATACACGACAGGACAAAAGGAAGGCACACATATAGACACACTGGGCGCTAACATCGAACTTCCAGATGTTGGAAGCTGACGCCCAGTGTGTCTATATGTGTGCCTTCCTTTTGTCCTGTCGCGTGTGTGCGCGACATAGAAACATATTGAAGATGTGCTACTAACAAGCCCGCATCGCATCCCTCGTGAACTATCTACACTATATACGGCTATGCTATGCTTTGCCCTCTTCCCTCTTCTTTCACCCCTCCTCACCCTCACATTCACTTCTCTTCAACCTTCACTACTCTCTCCCCCCCACTTTGCTAAACTGTACCATGCAAGGAATATGCAGTGGTATACCCTCTTCCTCTCCTTTCCTTCCTCTTTACCCTCACATAACTCCTCCTCACCCTCACTACCCTTTCCCACCCTCTTGCTATACTATACTATTATGCATGGCTATGCTAAGCGGGGAGCTGCTTGGAACATACCCGCTTTCTGTGCCGCATAGCCTCCCAGTTTTGTGCGGATGATCCCGGAGTTTTGCAAGTTTAAACAGATCCGCTATTAAAACTGAACGTAGCTCACATTAAGCGCTTACGAAAGCGTCTAATCCTGGGCGGGCGACCATACCGACGATATGCCCAGCATTTCCGCTCCGCCCCCCACGTTATTTGGACAGCAATGTAGCCTGCATCGTATTCGTCTCCAATGCTGGATCCCATGCGATAGGCTCGACGTACCTGGAGAAAATGGATTTAAAGCTGAGCTTTTGAAAAAAAAAAAAAAAAGAAAGAAAAAAAAGAAAAAAAGAAAGAGGCCTCGGGACAATGGGATAATGGTATAAAACAGGGATCGCTTGAGAGTCCGACGCTCAAGTTGCTCAATATCCTTATAAATGTATGCAGCACGGCGGTTTGGTAGCTGCCTTTGCCTCTGTCTCTCTCTAGGCACAACCACACCCATATACATAAATTTTCGTTGGGCTTACTTTGATGTATGCTAGAATATATGCTAGAAGAGATCAAAAATATATTCGCGGCAATGTGTCTCCACAATCTATAGATCTGTTCCCAGAATACATGTCTTTCCCGGCAAGAACAATGTCCTCAAAACGCGTAGTTAAGCAAAGTCTACAGCGGTCATCTTTGGACCAATGACATGGCCACGCACACCAAGCACAAGCTTTCGTACGCTTTCGCGTGAGCACCCCGAATTACACGTGCACACAAGCATGCACACACGTGCGCACAAACTCATTAAGTTGAAAAACAAGTCCCCCGATTATACCTGTGCGTGCAAAATAATTACCAAGCACGCGCGCACGAACATGTACAAACGGGCATTCAGTGGTCGACAGAAACACACACACATGAACGAAGACCAATGGACAATGAAGCCAAGGATGTACGCGGGGCATTATTTATAGTCTTTTAACTGTATTGCAGTAATTATGATATAAATTTTAAGAAATTAAGGTGCACGAAAAGACAACTTGCCGGTGATAGAGACCGAACCGGTAGGGACGGTAGGTAATGGTTTCGATCCCTACAACCAACTTGTCTTTTTGAACACCGTTTAATTTCTTCACATTTGTATCACAATTACTACAATACAGTTAAAAGCCTTACAAATGACGTCCCCCATATCTTCCCTGGCTTCATTGTCTGTTGGTTTTTTTTATTGAGGTTGTATCTAACGAATAAAAACAAGCCCTTGATGAAGTCCCCTTCTTCAGTACACACACACTTGTACACACACGTGCGCGCACACACACATACAACGATACATGAGCATACTCCCACGCACGAAGCACTATGCGCATAAAAACACATACGCGCAAAGCATACAGAAGTACATACACCTGTAGACCCGGCACATACTCAGAAGCACACATACGTATATACATGGACACACTCGCACACGCAAACGCGTACTTGAAAACATACGAAAACACACATATACGCCTGTACATCGACATGCACACTGAAACACATAGACCTGCGTGAGCACGTACAAACGTACAGAAGAGCACGCACGTGCGCACAAAGCGCACCGAAATCGGCGCTGGAGAGGGTGTAGCTCGTTCCGTGCACGCGAGAGGAGACGGTCGAGGGGTGCTGAGAGGCTCTGCAGCATCAGCAGGATAGTAGGAGGAGGAGGACTGAAGCACTCGTCCCTAATTCTGAAATCGCGTGCTCGCGCACCGCGCTGCTCCCCTCACGACGGCGCTGCCTTCCTTCGACGCTGGCGCTAATAAATCATCGCCGGCGCGCCGAAACAAGCCGACGCGGGGACTCGGCTGCACCGCCCCCGAAGGACAAAGACGGCGGCCAAGGATAAATAATAAAGCATCCGCCAAACAGAAACAAAGAAACCGAGACCTGGTGACGCTACAGTCCGCCGCGCCACGGCGCTGTATGGCAGACCTCTCGGTGAGTTTCCAGAGGCATTATTCCTTGCCAAAAATGGCTGTCGAATGAAAATAAAGAAAAAAAGCGACGGATAAGAAACGCGTTTCGCAAGAATTCCTTCCCCGTCGCCATGACTATACCTGCGCAGAAGCGCGGGTGGTTCTTCTTCAGTTCTCTTCCTGGAAGGTTCTTCTCGAAACCTGCGATTCGTCCATGGTGCTTTTGATCTTTACTTTTTTTTTACATCATTGCCGTTCTCGCACTATGCTTCTGTGGCGCTTTAAAACACGAGAGGAAGCTATCGCGAAGCCGTGTGTGAGATAGGCGTTTGTTACCTAACCATACCTAACCTAAAGCTTAAGCTAGAGGTTCTGAAAATTCGATCGAACAGGCCCGCCCTATAGGCATCGACATATTGTCTGAAGCTCATACAGTTTACTCAATGTCGTCATGGTGCTTCGAAGAGATGTTAAAACGAATGTGGCTGTGGATCATGGGTGTTCTAAACTTCAAATATTGTAGGCACAAATACCACCAGTGGCATCATTGGATATAGAGTTACGGATAAGTTACGCTTCAGTGATTCTTATTAGCAATGCTGGTTAGCTCAGTGACTAGCAACTTGCCCTTTGTTGCCAAGTAAGCCGGGCATCTACACCTGCCATTACTGAGCCGAACCTCACTTGTCCCCTCTCTTAGTGGAGTCAGATGCATGTGTCCAGTTTGCGCTTCTTTAGCAGTTCTTGTGCATTACTATAAACTGATATTGCGGACTCATATTGTGCACTTTGCATGGGGGGTGTTCCATTTTCGTGAAATAATGGTCATTAGGTTTACTCTAAGGCTGCAAGGCGTAGATTGGCACCCAAATTCAACATGTGTGGGCACCCCACAGCCCGCAGTTCAACCAGTTCAGTGGCTGCGATTTCCTAAAACGGAGTGTCGCTGAAGTCAAAGTTTTGACAAGCGGCATTGTCTTCTTCAACGTTGTAACTCCTTAGCGCATGCATGTGTACGCTTCATACCCTTTCCCCCAACTAAAACAGTAGAGGCCGGGGAGTGCAAATGCAAAAACGGGGGAGGGGGAGGCGGAGGGTGAGAACCCTTTAATCACCCAATTCGGCTCTCCAGGTTATCTCAATATCCCCCCACTCCTGTCTTCTTTCTCACCCCGACACACCCACACCACTTGCCCGGTGGTATCACGTGGTTCGTGAACCTCACGAGCTTGTTCTCCTGGCGATCGCTGCAGGCATACATATCCAGTTTCCATTCAAATATCTTCTCCGACTTACTGAAAGCCTTACAAGATCATCCGGGGAGCATTCACTCGTCACACTGTCTTCCACTTTACGCGAGTATACTGTCGGGGAGGAGTCGAGAAGACAAAGGACTCAACTGCGGTTGACTGTAACATTCGGAGCGCCTAGAAGGTAGAAGGCAGCACGGGATAAGAAGGCGAGCGGCAGATCTGCAAGGTGGCGAGGCTCTCGGCGGGGGTCGAGCTTCCGGCAAGTGGCCTGGCGATCTCCGTGGAGCGCAACGCCCTTCGCCTGCCTGCCTGTGCAGACCCGACGCACCTGTCGCTGCTGAGATCCTCTCCACACTCCTGCCTTACTTTCGCTTGTTTCTCGCGGCCCTGTTTTTTTTTTTTCTTTTCTTCCTCTGCCTTCTTTCATTAATGACGTTCTCTTGTGTTTTTCGTTATCGCTTTTGTAGGGCGATCGCGGCGCCGACTGCCGCGACATGTTACCAAGCGGAACGGCCTACCCGACTTCCTGCACGAAAGAGCTGCTGCATGCATGCATGCACGTGCTTTCTTTTCGCTATCTTCTTTTATTATCTTTTTTTCGGCTTTTCCCTTTGTTTTGTCTTATCTTGTCTCCCCGTACGTGCGGTGTTACGTGCGCCCTTGACCGTTTGCAACCTGAAGATTAGAAAAGGTAACCACGAAACCACACGGGAAGTAGAAAGAGACAACACGAAGCGGTACTGACAATTCTTCGTTTAATGAAACAAAGCTTGTATAGATCAGAAACACGTGCACCGTGAAATAAGAGAATAAGATGACGAGGTGCTAGATAAACGCCCGAAGACAACAGATGCGCCGAGCACTAAGAATCACGTGGAAATAAACGTAAGTTCGTTTTGAGTAACTCAGACCGACGGCGAATTAGGAAGAGATCAACGTTCTGACCTCTAGCACGTGCGCCTTGCGTCGACTGCATGAAGGGTTCGCTTCCAACTTGCTTGAGTGATTGAAGAGTGAAAAAAGAAATTATGCAGATTATGCTACTGGTGAAGCAGAGTCACGTGATGGCGCTCGGGTCATCTTGTGACTATGCTCCAACAATCTCGAGAAAATGGACAAAAAGATAACTTGCCGCTGGCAGTGACGGAACCTGCGACCTTCGAATGACGCGTCTGATGCTCTACCAACTGAGCTATACAGCGGCGGACATACACTTTATGGGGTATGTATGTGCATATAAACCTGGGTACATATATATGGGCATTTAAACCTCTTCGTCCACTTTCCTTTCTTCACAATTGCATTACAGTTACTACTAATAACATCCCCTATACTTTCCTTTCCATCGTTGTCTGTTAGTCCTTAATTTTCTACTAATTTCCTTGATTCATAGCGAGGGTCTCGTTCTGGCAGGCTTGATGCCTTCAGGCAGGCCCGTAGCCTGGAATTTTTTTCGGGGGGGGGGGGGGGGCAGTTGTTGAAAGCCTTGAAAAACACCCATTTTTATTACTTTTCCTCGGTAAAACACTCCCTTCCACCCGAATTTCGGTGGGGGGAGGGGGTCCCTAGCCCCCCCCCCCCCCCCCCCCTGGCTACGGGCCTGCCTTCAGGTAGTATGTAAGGGATTATTGGTCAGCTGCCAGATCGTAACAAGATCACGTGCTACGTGACGCCAACAGGCAGAAAAAAAGTGTTCCACACTCACCGCCATGGCTATTAGCGGCGCTGACTAACACTCCCAGGTCTAAATGCACATATACACCCCATAAAGGGGACGGGGGGAAGACCGCCGCTGTAGCTAAGTTGGCAGAGCATCGGACGCGTTATTCGAAGGTCAGAGGTTCGGTCCCTGCCAGCGGCAGGTTATCATTTCACTCACTTTTCTTTCTTCACATATACATTACAATTACTACTAATACCATTTCCAATACTTTCCTTGTCATCATTGTCTGTTAGTTCCTCTTGTCTGTTAGTTCTCATTAATATTGTATCTCTTGCGTGATGCTTCGTTACGGAGTCCGAAGAATAGAAGAATGGGGCTGCTTTGCTTCTCGCGGCTTTCACACATCAGTGGTCTGAAAGATATCGTGGACGCAAGTGGGACTTATATACGATAGGATTGAATTATATGCCGGTGAGACCCTAGCAACTATCGCACAACAATGCCGATGCTTGCTGAAATAGAACAAGCATTCACCTAACAGAAAATATATTTTCTTATGAAGGTCCACCCAAGCTGTTCTATGCTATTTGATATAGAGACTGAGTTTTCTGCTGTCTCCCCTTATCATCCAAGTTGAAAATGCATCCAAAATCATAACAGCGGCACACATTAGATAACAACGGCACACATCAGACGTGGCTGATCTCCCCCGCCATTGCCGGATCTGTGGATGTGTGCCGTGGTTATCTAATGTTAAGATTCTTGGTAGAGGCGGGGGCAAGGTGGAACGCGAAATTCTTGAAGCATATCATATCAACTTCCACTGTGACGATTGTGTCAGCACTGCTTCCATTTCATTAATGCAGAAGGAATGTGAGTTCCTGTCACTCTGGCGGTAGAATCTCGGCCTTCAAGTAGGCCGCTTTTTGCGTTTTTTTTTTTTCGTTAACAGCGCATGCGCCTTGGCTTTCCTGGAAGATTGTGTTAGCTAATAAAGCACAGTTGCTAGGCCACTCGTTGTATGAGTCACTTCTCTCCCTTGTCCACCGTCTTCTTGACTGGTTTATACTTAAGCAGCTGACGTTGTAGCATGCTTTCGATGTTGCTTGAACAACCACATGATCACATGGCCGGTAGGAAAAAATACACAGCAGCAGACTTATTTTTCGACGGTTCAGTTGAAAACAATGACTCTCTATTTCTTTATTTAGTTTTAAAAAAGTGTATATAAACTTATCGCTAACTGCCATGTCATTAGTATGCTGCTCACACGGGCCTTCTACACTGTCACTTGAGACTCCTTTTGTATGTTAATCCAACTGGAGCAGCGCTTTCCTTCGATGTCGCGTGCTATTACGCATACAATTTCTCGGAAATGATATTAGCATACGCAACGACGTCGTTGTTGCCTTGTCATGGAACCGCGGCGAAGGCGCTCGATCCTTGCAAAAATGTCCTTAGAAAGGAGGTCCTTATGACGTCTATTTTCAAAAGGACTTTCCATCTGCACTTCCATATCCCGTGCCATCTTGTTATAAGGCTTTAAAGCAGGGGTCTCAAACTCATCTCAGCCAGCGGGCCGCAGTCACGCACTTTAGACACGCAAGGGCCGGGAAAGCGGGGGGCGGGGGGGGGGGGTAATTTGTGCAAGTTGTCAGCAAAGGTTACCATTTGAAAAATGAACAAGCCTTTCTCATAGCTCATATACGGGTCATTTCTCAAGGATAATTGGCGCCAGGATTCCAACAACATGTCGATACCGATCGCCACAATGACAATCTGGGCACCGATTCTAAAGTATAGTTTTTGTTTCCCGGTTATGTTTCAACACACGGTGACCACATGAGGCGCCCCATGAAAACAATGCTTTAGACCAGTCAGGCCTGTGTAGCTCCGGAACATACTTAAGAAAATAAAAAAAATATATATAGGTCGGACGAAGACACTCAGTGTGGGCCGTGGGCCGCAAACGAGAGAGTCGCGGGCCACATGAGGGCCGCGTGTTTGAGACCCCTGCTTTAGAGACGCTGAAGAGGAAAAAGATTGTTTTTCTCGCTCTCATGATTAAATTGCTCTTTACGCTTCCCGCGAAAAGACGCTCAGCAAGCGAGAAAACGCGCGAAAAGAAAATGCTGGTGCCGACGCCACCTTGAAGTTCCCGCTCCAGTCACCTTGACGTCATAAATTTTGACATCTACAAGGACCTTAGTAGTTCCTAATCAGTAAAAGTGTTGTACACTGTCTTCTGACTGAGCCAGAGAATTAACATACCAAGTGTCAGGAAATTCCGTCGAGCCAATTGGGCCAAATAATAATAATAAGAAGAAGATCACTTTGAATGCCGCAATCTCCCACTAGGAGATTTCAGCGGGAAATTTAAAAAGGACACAGTTTAGATTCATTTTATCACCTCTCATGGTGAAAAATTATTTGCTCACCTATTTCTCACCTCCTTATGGTGGTGAAATTAACGACACTGCAACTTTCATTGTGTACTTTATAAGCGTAAATTAATTTAATATTTCCCTTTAGTACCCCTCTAAACCCATTGGCCAGTGCTGCGGCACAAGTCTCTCTTCGTGGCATAAAGGTCGGCTATGGCCTTTGATCTATACATTCTATGCATGGATTGTCGACTGATATTGGTGCAAAACCAAAATTCAACGTAGATTGCCAAATATGTATATGAGTGCTTACCAACAACGACTGCGCTCAAGCGTTTGATATTGTGTCACATGCTACGTGTAGCCTTTCCCAGCCGTGACCATACTGAGCCACAAGCTCAATTTTATTATTGTACACTCTTGATCAGGCCCTGGTTAAGTGCTGGCTATATCCAGGAAACTAGACGAAAAATGTCTGATTTCCTGGCTATATCAAGCACTTTAAGCGGGACATGATTAAGAAGTGTAAGAGAAGGAAACTGAGTGATTAACGCATCATCAAATTTGGTTCATCTCATACCTGTATATAAAGTTAACACTAGCCTCTATCTCATCCTCTACACACTCCTCAAGCTTAAAAGGGCGATACCTTAGTCGCAAAGCTAAGCTTACAGCCAGTCGTGTTGCAGCATATATGTTAAAGTGGTACCGACACCAATTTTCGAAGCTGAGCTTATTCCGTCATACAAATCTCCCGTGTACAGATACAGCTCTGAGCCCGTGTAAAGCTCACTAAATGCCGATAAGATATTTCGTTTCGATATTAAAGTCAATTTTCGCATGGCGCACCCACTGATATCGACACCAGCGTGACATCAGGCTACAGCGTCAGTTCTGGTGACTTCGCGCAACAGTATTACTAGTTGTGATGACGTCAAGTACCAAACGTCCGAAATGGCCACTCGTGCGTCACCTAGGGAGCTACGCAGCAGAGCGGCCGCGTAAACGTCACGATATCTTGCACGAGCACGTGACAAGATGCTCATACCATGTTGTGACATCAGGGTACAGGAGGAACCATAAATAGCTTTCAAAAACATGTTTTAATTAATTTTTTTCGGGTGCACTCACGCTTACCAGTACGTATTCTAGGCTCTTGAAGACTTCATATTTAGGACTGTGCAGCGCTCACAAAAAAGACGAGGGACAGAAAAGAAGTGCACGAGACATGCGCTGTCTCGTGCACTTCTGTCCCTCGTCTTTTTTATGAGCGCTGCACAGTCCTAAATATGAATCAATACCAACTCGCTCAATTTTCTATTCTAAGTCTTGAAGACTTGGTCTTATTAACGAAAAAAAAATGAATATGTTCATGTAAGCACTCCTCTAAAGAACCCTATGCTGCCGAAAATACTCGGAGTCTTCCAAAACGGCGTCTGTCGAAGCCTGATTAGCTTTGAGACGTTAAACCCCATAAGCCAACCAAACAGCTCGTAGCATCGTTGTTTTTGCTGCGCTATACTGAAACACCAGGACAAAACGAGAAGAAAGGACACATATGCGCTTCTAGTTTTGTGCTGTTGTTTCAGTACAGCGCATCAAAAAGAAC
>JALIZH010011843.1:0-109943 GCA_030522465.1 Rhipicephalus appendiculatus
CTAAACTGGTACTCTAAAACAGTTTAGATTAAGACGTTTCTCATTGATAAACTTACTGCCCTTTATTTTACGATTAATCGCCCGGCATTAGAAGGACAAATGCAGGACGACGTGCGTTTTCGGAAGTCAGCGCCGAAACCACAACGTCGATATTCGTAAATATCGTTGCTACGGAACGAATTTTAGAGTTTTTAAATACTTTATATTCTCCACTTTACCCTCGTTGGCTCGCCAAACTTCAAACGTGAAATCTGATGCTCCCATAAAAAGAGTGTAATTGTAGCCTCATATATGCCATTTTCACCATGGAAAACAACCTAATACCTTTCAAAAGCTGCGCGAAGGAACCGGTGCCTATATGCACCGATCATCCAGGATACCTTATTGCCTGTACGCGGTGCGAACAAGACTGTCAGACAAGTCATCGGACGCGTTATTTGAAGGTCGCAGGTTCGGTCCCTGCCGGTGGCAAGTTATCTTTTCGTCCACTTTTCTTTCTTCACATTTACATGACAACGACTTCTAATATCATCCCCTATACTTTCCTTGACATCATTGTCTGTTAGTTCTCATTAGGACAAGTCTATTGTATATCAGCTTTTGGACAAGCGAGCGAAGACGAGGAGAACGAAGTGGCGCCTCCGAGGACTCTGAGCTCATGACCGGGCTACCCGCTTTTCAGTGTTCTGAAAAGACAATAAAGAGATGTTATAATACTGGGGACGAGGGAACGAGACCCCGCGAAGCAAGTTGGCGTTGAAGACGATGCCCAAAAGGCAAGATACCAGAATTTGTGCCTGGCACCGACTGGTCGTCATGGGTAGAGCGCCTGGAGTTCTACTATGAAGCCAACGACGTAGTGGAATCCTCCAAGAAGCGAGCGGTGCTTCTCACGCTTTGCGGTGAGCAAACCTACGAAACGCTGAGGGCCCTGGTGGCCCCAAAGAAGCCTTCCGAGGTGGACTTTGTGGACATCATCAAGCTACTGACCCAGCACTTCGACCCCAGGCCTTCTGAGTTACTTGGCCGTTATCGTTTCCAGAAACGAGACCAGCTTCCTAACGAATCCGTCAAAGACTATGTGACAGCTCTGCGAACCTTGGCAAAGGACTGCAATTTTGGCAACGCAGACTCTACGACGGCGGAACAGGAGGCGTCGGGCGGTAGCACGGAGGTCCAGTCTCAAGCAGGGAATACAAGGCTACCTTTAGAAGTGATGCTGCGAGACAGACCTGGTATGTGGAATCCACGATTCTCATCTTCAACAACGGTTGCTAGCTGAGGATAAGCTAACGTTTAAGAAAGCCTACGAACTCGTGTTGATGGCTGAATCAGCAAGAGACCAGCAGAGGCAGATGCAAGGCAGTCAGCAACAGGCTGACACCTTCGCTGTTAATCGTCAAAATGTTCGTGAGGGCATTACAAGCAAGCCGCCTCAGTGCTTCCGATGTCTGGCAGATCATAAGGCCGAGAAGTGTTTCTTCAAAAATGCTACGTGTAACATCTGCCGGCAAGAAGGGCCACATCGCCAAAGCTTGTCTCTCTAAAAAGGCTAAGGCACAGAAGTACCAAGGAAGCCATTGTTTAGAAGAGAAAAACGAGGTGTGCGATGAACAGGACGACTGCCTCTTGACTGTTTTTCACACGAGACCACAGATGACAACCACACCAAGGTTCGCTGTGACAGTCCAACTTTCTGGTCGGCCACTCGAGATGGAAGTCGACTCGGGAGCGGCGTTCTCTATAATAAGTGGAGCGACTTTTGCTCGCCTCTGGCCTCAGGATGCCCCGGTGTTAAGAGAACGCAAGCTTGCTCTACGGACATGGTCGGGAGAATGTTTAGACATTATGGGCTCCGTGCTCATCGAGGTTTCGTTCAACAATATCAAAGCCCAGCTACCTTTGCTCGTGGCTGGAGGAGTTGGAGCCAGTTTGTGAGGAAGAAATTGGTTCGAAAAACTGGGAATTACGATGCATGGGGTGAACAATCTCACGGGAACAACCATTGAAGACAGCTTAGCCAAGTTCTCTGCGGTGTTCGACGGCGATCTCACTAGACATTCAGGCCCACCTGTACGCATCGACCTGGCTGAAGACGCGACACCCAAGTTTCTGAAGTGCCGGCAAGTGCCATTTGCTTTACGCGATGCCGTCTGTCGAGAACTCGACAAGCTCCAGGTCCAAGGCATAATCGAGTCCATCGCCGCTTCAGACTGGGCTACGCCCGTGGTAGTGGTGAGGAACAAGAATGGATCTTTGCGATTGTGCGGGGACTACAGAAGCACAGTGAATGCGAGCATCGAGCCCACAGCGTATCCTCTGCCAACGGCAGCTGAGTTGCTGGCAACTCTTCGAGGTGGACAGATATTCTCCAAGATTGATTTAACACAGGCTTATCAACAACTGCATGTCGACAAGGCCACTTCAGAGATGTTGTCCATCAATACAATTAAAGGCTTGTACGCAGTGAAACGGCTACCATTCAGCGTTTCAGCATCACCAGCTATATTCCAACGCTTCATGGATACTCTGCTCGCTGGATTGCCCGGGGTTTGCGCCTATTTGGACGACATCCTCATCATGGGAGCGTCGAATAAAGAGCATTTAGATCGCCTGGAAGCAGTTCTGCAGCGTTTGCAACAAAGCAGGGCTTAAAGCCAACAAAGAAAAGTGCATATTTGGTGTACGCGAAGTGCAGTTCCTGGGATACAGAGTGAGCTCTAAGGGAGTTGAGCCAACGTCTGAAAAGGTCGAAGCAATAACGAGTGCACCAGAACCAACAAACAAGTCGGAACTGCAGTCCTTTTTAGGAATGATAAGCTTTTACAGTCGGTTCCTCCGCGACAAGGCATCCATTGCCGAACCTCTACATCGGTTATTGGACAAAGAAGCTAAGTGGAGATGGGAAGCTCCGCACAAGACTGCTTTCAACAGACTTAAGGACGCGCTGCGTGAATGTACGGTTCTTGCGCATTACGACGACTCTCGTCCGCTGATGCTGAGCTGCGATGCTTCGCCTTATGGTTTAGGAGCAGTACTTACGCAGCTGGACGAAAACGGACAAGAAATACCAGTAGCGTTTGCATCAAGAACCCTCGGAAAATGTGAGAGAAATTATTCTCAGCTTGACAGGGAAGGACTTGCAATTGTGTTTGGAGTCACGCATTTTCACCAGTATATTGCTGGTCGGCATGTACTCATCGTGACTGATCATAAGCCGCTTCTTGGAATCATGTGCCCTAGGAAACAGATTCAGCAAGTTTTATCACCGCGAATGCTTCGTTGGTGCGTGATTTTGAGCGCCTATGACTACGAGTTGGTGTACCGAGAAGGAAAAGACACCAGAATGCAGATGCGCTCAGTAGACTTCCTCTGGCTTCCAATGTCGATGAGCTGGCGGCACCGGGGGACGTGCTGATGATTGAAGGGTTGCGGAAACCTCCACTGACTGCGGAGAAGATAGCCAGATTGACAAGGGAAGACCCCACGCTTTCCCAAGTTCACCATGGGCTACAAACCGGATCAACGGCATCATGGCAGGGTGCAAGTTTCCAACCGTACAAGAGTCGGGTACAAGAACTCTCCACGCACCGTGGTTGTGTATTATGGGGCACACGAGTCGTGATTCCAACGGCAGCAAGAGATGAAGCTTTGACTCTTCTTCATGCTAATCACCCGGGAATAACCACGATGAAACGTTTCGCTCGCAGTCACCTGTGGTGGTCTGGGCTGGACGCCGACATAGAGTCCACGGTACGATCATGCGAGACGTGTCAAATGCGCAGCCGTCATCCTCCCGTTGTTGCGATTCCGGAATGGCCCCGGCCAAGTGAACCATGGAAGGTCGTTCATGTTGACTTCGCGGGGCCGGTGAACAATAAGAGCTGTTTAATCGTAGTGGATGCTTTCTCCAAGTGGTTAGAAGTAAGACAAGTGCCGTCACAGTCTACTTCCGCTGCAACGGATGTGCTACGGTCCCTGTTCGCCACTTTTGGCATACCGCAAATGATAGTTTCCGATAACGGAACAGCATTCGTTTCGTCCGAAATGCAACACTTTTTTCAAACTGAACATGATCAAGCACATAACATCAGCTCCATATCACCCGGCTACAAATGGGCAAGCGGAACGTATGGTGGCAGAAGTGAAAATGGCTCTGAAGAAACTGACTGAGGGAAGCCTTTCCTGCCGGCTATCGCGGTTTTTATTCAAGCAGCATA
Organism: Rhipicephalus appendiculatus; assembly: GCA_030522465.1. NCBI lineage: Eukaryota > Metazoa > Arthropoda > Arachnida > Ixodida > Ixodidae > Rhipicephalus > Rhipicephalus appendiculatus. The sequence goes on from JALIZH010011843.1 coordinate 4,221, forward strand.
CGACACCGCACACCACAACGCAGAAAACGCCTGCAGAACTAATGTTCGGAAGGCAGCTGCCGTACCACCTGGATGCGCTTCACCCGCGGAAACTTACTCAAAAGGGGAAGGTGGATGACGTGGATGACATGGCAGAACATTATGCGCCAGGCGACAAGGTGTGGGTTAAGAATTTTCTCAACAACCCCGCATGGCTACCCGTGGCAGTAGTTGAAGAATGCGGCAAAAGGTCGTTTGTAACCACGACCCAAGATGGCAGGAAGCACAGGCGTCATGTGGACCATATGAAGAGAAGGTACACGGGGATAGCAACCGCCGTTCAAGAGGCACCCTATTATTCTTGGCCAGAAGACGATTCACACGAAGACAACCGCTGCCCTACAAGACTAAGTTCAGGTGCCGAGTGTGAGACAGAAGATGCGGCCGCAGCTGTTGGTTCGTCTCCTAATGCGTACTCGGATTCGGCCTCTGAAGCAGGGACGCTGGAAAAAACGCAGCCCACACAACGCTCGCAACCCGTTCCAGACGGTAGGCCACGCAGCCGCTATGGTCGTATTCTGAAGGCGCCAGAGCGACTGGCCATGTGAAGATACCGTCATCGAATTGCCTTCAAGTATTAATAAGGGACACTAGAGGGGGGAAGTATTGTATATCAGCTTTTGGACAAGCGAGCGAAGACGAGGAGAACGAAGTGGCGCCTCCGAGGACTCTGAGCTCGTGACCGGGCTACCCGCTTTTCAGTGTTCTGAAAAGACAATAAAGGGATGTTATAATAAAGTCAAAGAAGCACTTTCCATTATAGCAGCAGAATGCGTGAACACGCCCTCTTTACAATTAACTCAAAGCAAAATGCTAGAGCCATGTGTGTTTAACCCATAGGGACCGGTTTCTTTTTTACGGGTCTTGTGAAAGCAGATGTAGTTTTTTATCGTATCTACATCTGTATAGATCACACTGAAAATTTCATCGTGAACGAGCTCTTAGTCTACCAGTTATGACCCGATACCATATGGTCATGCTAGGCCGTTCGGCTTCAGCAAAAATCACAAAGTGACGAATTTTGTTTCAGGCCTTGACACATCGCGAAAAAAAATTAGGGATCTGTTTGGGCACTCATTGTAAAATGACGTGAAGCACGCATTGCGCATGCCGGCGTCGCATTTATTGCATTGTGTTGTGACCGTATTGGTTGCAGTTCTCTCTAGCGCACCTACGCCTTTTGCCGTTAGGCAGGGCTTCAACGAAGTGGACTATTTAGTCATTCAAAATGTGGACCACAAGGCGCACTGTCAACAAGCGTCGACGTTCTTCGACGGCCACTTCCTTTTGGCTTGTTATTCCACCTTGTCATGTAGCTTTGAGGGATTTGCGTCCGGAATTCAAGTTGAGTGACGTTAGATCATGTGCTGCGCGTAAGGGCCGCACGTTGCTTATGGCTACGTCGCAAAGTGAATATTGCTGACCACCATTTCCTGCGACGAATTGAAACCCGGTAGGCATTTACGTTAGCATTCATCTGGTCAATGTCTCTCGTGAGGCCGTTATATTGGGTAACGGCATTAAGGCGAGGCATTTGGATCTTCTGTGCGCTTGAATATAACTCCGAGCAAGGGCTTTTATCTCCTACACCTAAGCAGATATTTGGTGATCGATCGCCTTGTTCTTCATACTCTGCTTCGTCTTCATCACAGTCGCATCCACCGATGCGACGGCCGTCAGCAAGCAACGTTTTAGCATACTGAAATACAGATAGACGCAAACCTTCGAGGAAGAAAATTAGAGACAGAACAGAAAGGGCGTCACTCGCAACTAACTTTATTCCTCAGAACATCAGCGACATTTATAGCCGTAGCAACTATGCGCTATAAATGTCGCTGATGTTCTGAGAATAAAGTTAGTTGCGAGTGACGCCCTTTCGGTTCTGTCTCTAATTTTCTTCCTCGGAAGGTTTGCGTCTCTTTGTATTTCAGTAAGCAGGTACCAACTAGCCCAACAAAAAGTTTTATTAAAGTTTTAGCACCTGCTCCAAGCTGCCTACTAGTTAGGTTGTCTACGACTTAGGTGCACGGAACGCCAGGTGGTCTAAATTTTCGGAGCCCTCCACTACGGCGTCCCTCATAATCATGTAATGGTTTTGGGACGTTAAATCCCAACAGTTATTATATGATATACTTAGGTTGCCTCTGAGACTACCAGAATCCTTATTTGCGAAGTCTTCGTCTGAGTAGGTGGTAGCCTCGGATAGCTCAATGTAGATAGCCGACACATCCTTATCGTACTTTTCGAGTATTCTGGCTATTTAATTTAAAGTGAACCTGGGGCATACAATAAATTGGCACGCGAGTGTTGTGGAATCACCATACAAGGAGCGTAAAACGAAGGAACGAACTTAACCAAAATACAGAGCCTAAAGGCTCTGTATTTTGGCCATATGGTAACACGTAAAATAACACGCTTGTTTGCGAGCAAAACTTTCGTTAATCTACTTCAAATTTTCACCGGAGATGGCATAGTGCACGTATTCTACAGGGGCATGTGCATCACGCTATTGCAAAAAATAATACTACAAAAAGACCTCTTTGCCCGAAGCACGTTGCATGCCGGCGCGCCGAAGTGTAGAACCACTATTTCCCACCTCTTTTAGCAGCTCCCCAATAAACAAAGAAAACTTCTGCCACATGGTGTCTGTAAGGAGCACCCTGAGCTATCACAAGGCGTATGGCCGTGATTTCGGTGGGGTTTTTTAAATCTGTATAAATTGAAAGCGTTCGTCGGGATTTGCGGGACCATATGATCACACTGGTACCTTTAAGATTTGCGTTCACGTTAAAGAATGCCATGTTGTCAAAATTTCCGGACGCCCTTTACAATGGCGTATATCATAATGATATTGTGGCTTTGGACGTTAAACCCAAAGAATTATCGTATTGCAGCTAACTCAATAACAAATCGAATTCAGACAGGAGGATACACACTAACCGGTACTGTGTGAAACTGGTCGCAGTGACATCTTCTATAGTGAGTTATCTTTGTTTTTACCATGGTGTTTCTCCCGGCCTATCGTTTTCTCCCCGCCTTTTCGGTTATTCACCTTTACATGACACATCACGAGGTACGAGCAAACCAGTTATGAGTCCTTTGCTCACCATCTGTTGACATCGTGTCTCTGTCCCGGGGTGCTATGCAGGATGGCCCGAGCTTCTCGGGCACACGAGTTTGCTCCGAGCTCGCGCTACGGCGGTCATGGCACAAAGACAGAGCGGAGCGCGTGATAGCAGCATTGACAAAAAGTCACAGTTTCACCGTAAGGTTGAAGCAGTGAATGCGATAGCAACAAATTCTAATGTTAATCGAAGTGAGGCTGGCAGCTAACTCTTTTGGATCCGATCTCATGCAACTCTACAAAATGCTGGTTTAAGAGCATATGGCCGCTCCAGGGACACTGTTCGCACAATGTCCTCGCGTTGAGAGCGAAGCACGTAGGAGCCAGCCGCCCGCTGTCGGCTGCTGAGATTGCGAGATAATGCGTGCGTAAAACCAAAGGTCGCAGTGGCTGCATGAGGGACACCCCCCCCTCGCGTCTTTCCGCGCTTGTTAAAGACGCGCGGGGCGTTTCCTCTCCTTGAGCATTCCCCGGCTCGTCTAACAGGCGGGGGGGGATCTTATCGCATACGCCTCGGAGTGACGGAGGTGGCCGGCTCGTTTGATGTCCACTTCAGCGGCGTTTCTCGCCCCCGGTCCCGCACTGTTACCCACGGGGATTTTAAAGACGTCTTTCTTGGGATACTTCAACGCAAAAATTTTGCTCTGGCTGTCTGTCTGTCTGTCTGTCCGTAACCCGATTCAGCTGCTCGGCCAATGTTTAACCACTTTCTGAACGCCCAGCCATCTTGAACTGGTGTTCGCGTTCACACTTGTGAACATATTCGATCAAAAAGCAAATACTACGCATACCTGAGGCGCAACATTAATATATAAGTGTCAGGTCGTGTGTTCTTTTATTATAAATTACATAGGTACGCAATTCTAAAGACCCTAGTGTTTTTTAGGCTGCGCTGAAAATGCGACGCTGTGCACGAACTGCGACTCTTTGCACGAAAAAGCCCTGTGCCGACGATAAGGTGCTGCCGGTGGCAGTGGCCCTAGGTCACGATGTAATGCCCTTGGTTCAGCACAAGCTCATGTTTTAAATGCGAAGCATTTCTTAGCGAACTTCGGCGACTTTGAGCGTATCTATCTATCTGTCTATCTATCTATCTATCTATCTATCTATCTATCTATCTATCTATCTATCTATCTATCTATCTATCTATCTATCTATCTATCTATCTATCTATCTATCTATCTATCTAGCCGCCTACGACTTTGTGCTCTCCTGGCCGTATCGTTAATGGGATTTATACCAAATTTGGTATGGCATAACATGACCGTATTGCGAACATAAATGGCTGGTCATATCATGAAAATCACGACTAGCTTGTCATGAAAAGCATGATTTACCTGCCACGCTCATGGCGCGCTCCCGGCCGTTTGGTTAGCTTGATATACACCAAATTTGGGATAGAGTGACGTGACTGTATGATGAACATAAATGACCAGTGGTAGTATGGAAATCATGACTTGTCATGTGCGACATGACTTGCATGCCACGCTCATGGCGCGCTCGCGGCCGTTTAGTTAGCTTGATATACACCAAAATTGGTATTCGGTGACGTGACTGTATGATGAACATAAATGACCAGTGGTAATATGGAAATCATGACTTGTCATGTGCGACATGACTTGCATGCCACGCTCATGGCGCACTCGCGGCCGTTTCGTTAGCCTGATATACACCAAATTTGGTATTGAGTGACGTGACTGTATGACGAACAAAAATGACCAGTGGTAATATGAAAATCATGACTTGTCATGTGCGATATGACTTGCATGCCACGCTCATGGCGCGCTCGCGGCCGTTTCGTTAGCTTTATATACACCAAATTTGGTATTGCGCGACGTGACTGTATGACGAACATGAATGACAGGTCCTAACATGTAAAACATGACATGCAAATTTTGTAAAGCATGATTTGGCTGCTTCTAATTACATCGATTCCCAGAGTGCGTGGGATCTGCCGGTTTTTTTTTTTTCAATGGCGTCCATATCTCTCGCAGCGCCTCCTCTGTTTTGTCAATGCCAGCCAGATGCGGCCAATTGAACGTAGAGTAGGCGCTGTCTGAGGCAAGGCAAAACATAGTAATATGGCCGGCACAAGACTATCGTCTTTCGACGACCTTTGCAGCGAAGCACGCAGATACGCGGCCAATTTTTTTCTTCGCGGCTTCTACTTATATATATATATATATATGAGGAGTTTTTTTTCGAAATGAGCTAAATCCAGAAACCGAAACTAGCTCAAATAAAGCTCCATTGGCACGTACATACTCTCATCTTTCCTGTAAAACAGTTATCGAAACGAAATGGGTCAATACAACCAGCTACGAGTGCTTACAGATTTCGTTTCAAAACGAAATTGAGCCAGATCCGTGCGCGGTACGGATCGAAATGAGGCAAATCCAGTAAGCCAATAGCATAGCTTTTTACCTCCAGACAGGGTATTTGGCCGGATTGAAAAGGACGTGAGGAAGAAATCCTCACGAAGAAACACGAAGAAATCCTGAATCCCCAAAGCTACCAAATGATTTTTTCATATTATGGCACTGTGCTAGAACTCGGAAAACATTGGGACGTGTATGACTGGAAAGCCTACTGTACGACAGAGATGAAATCGACATCCAGCTTGCCGTTTAAGATAACAGAAACCAAGGTCTTCTACATTCAAAGAAATGCAGCTGGTAGAAGCCCTAGAGTTAGAGCAGAACCCCACTATAATGTTTCCGTATCAAATTTCGTGCCAGTCCTAAAGAGGGGAAAGTCCCTTGCACAAGCTACCGTGCAATGCCCACTGTACACTCATCATGTCAACAAAATGAAACTGATAGATGTGACGAGCCTTCTCGTAAAGCATTTCGGCAGTTCATGGCAAGAGAATCAAGAGCTCGCTTATTTTGTCAGTGTCCTCAGGCGTGCCAAAGAAAATGATCATAGAGAAGATTTCGAGTAGAGCTGCTTGTGCTGCGAAGAAGACGCACCGGCTCTTCGTGTATAGTTGAAGGCCCTTAATTGAAGCACTGTTGCCTATCTTTGATGGCTTTTCGGCCAAAACTCTATCATACTGCTCTTGAAAGTCGATTTCAATAAAGTTTTTGCAAGAATACCGCCTCGAATTGAATGTGTCATTTCAATATGAGCCAAATCCAAAGTTATCATGCTAATATTGGTCAAGTCCGCTGTATATTTTTTAATTAATTGTGGCCGTAAACTTCTACTAGCTGACATGTAAAATATATCGCGTAATAGGTTTGAAAGCGTTGTATTTACATTGCGTAACAAATTTTCACTGTTTTCACAAATTCTGTTTTGGTGGATTTGACTCATTTCGAAAAAAAACTCTTCATATATATATATATATATATATATATATATATATATATATATATATATATATATATATAGATATATATATATATATATATATATATATATATATATAGGTAGGTAATAAACTTTATTAATCCAGCGAGAAATTACTGGCCCGGGCTAGGCCTCCAGGGGCCGTCGTCCGGGGAACATCGAGTGAGGTCCTCGGCGATGGTCCTGGCTCGCTGGACAGCCCAGAGTTGGTCCACCGGATGTGGGCTGAGAAGCGCGGCTCGCCACCGCTCAGCCAGTCGTCCTGGGGTACAGGCTCTCTCGTCCCGGTAGTGAAGGCGAAAACCGCGTTCGCAGTTCCAAAGTATGTGAGCCATGTCGGCTGTCTCGTGCCCGCACCACGGACAGTCGGGCGACGGGTGTAGCGAGGGACACAGTCTGTGCAGGTGCCGGGGATTTTCGAATGTATGAGTTTGCAGACGCCTCAGGTCAGATGCCTGAGACCTGTCAAGCTGTTTGTGAGGTGGTGGGTAAAGTTGTCTTGTTTTTTCTGTAATGGCTGAGGATTTCGTGGTACGTGACCATGATGTCCTTGCAGTCTTGTATGGCATCGGGGCCTGTCGTCGTGGAGGCATACTGTCCTCCGTCTCTGGGTGCCTCGCCATCTTGGAGGTCTTCCACATCGGCGGCCCTTTCATCCGCGTCGCGGCGGGTTAGCTGTCTCGCGACGAGGTGGGCGCGCTCGTTGTGGTTGGACGGGAGGTCGGGTCTTTGGTCGTTGCCAAGCTCGCCCACGTGCGCAGGGAACCATTTCAGAGCCTTCGTAGTAATCGCACCGGACTTGAAGTCTTCGGATCTGGCGTTCAACATATGCGCCGCCTCGACGGAGATCCATCCCCTGGTAAAGTTCCGGACCGCCGTCTTGGCGTCGCTGACGACAAGAGTGTCCTCGTTTCCACCGTGAAGTATTGCTAGGGCGATGGCCATTTCTTCCGCCGCTTCGGACGATGGCAGCCGCGCCGATCCTGTGACTAGGGTTCGTTCTCTCGTGTCAACCACCGCCATGGAGAAAGCGGGTGCCGATTGGCGCCGTTGTTGCCCTCGCCCCTGCTTATTTCGTTGTTTTCCTCGGTCGAGCCGGGAGTATCTGGCCGCGTCGACAAAGAGGACGCCTTCTCGTCTGCCATAGTCTTTGATAATCGCCACCGCTCTGCGCTTGCGCCTTTGTGCATCGTGGACTGGGTGCATGTTTTTGGGTATATTTTCTGTCAGTATAGCGTTCCTGACTTCTGGCAGTAGCGCGTCCTTCAGTCCTCGCATTCCGTGGTACCGAATCCCGAGCGAATCGAGGATGTTTCTTCCTGTTCTGGTGCCCGACAGTCTCTCGAGTTGGGCGGTCCTTTGAGCCTCGATGATTTCGGCGAGCGTGTTGTGAACGCCCAACTCAAAGAGTCTGTGGTTGGCCGTGTAGTGGGGTATGCCTAGTGCTGTTCTATACGCTCTGCGGATGATCGTGTCCAGCTTGTTGATTTCACCGCTACTCCAGTCGACGTAAGCAGCAACGTATGCGATGTGGCTTAGGGCGTATGCTTGCACTAGTCGCACTACATTGTTCTCTTTCATGCCCTTCCTGCTGTTCGTGACTCGCCGTATTAAGTTCGTCGCGGCTGCCACTTTCTTCCGCAGCCGGGTGACCAGCTCGGAATTGGCACCATTTTCTTCCAGCCAGAGGCCGAGGACTCTTATCTTGGACACCGTCGGTATGCAGCCTCCCTCTTTTGTCGTGACGTGAACGCCCGTCTGACGGGCCGCGGCCACGTCCTTTGGGAGACGTCCCGGTTTGCGAGGTCTGTGGAGCAGGATCTCCGACTTGTTGGGAGCGCAGACGAGTCCCGTGCCCTCGAGGTGCCCCTCGACTTCCCTGACCGCTTGTTGCAGCCTGTCTTGCATGCCGCCGGAACTCATGCTCTCTGTGGTCCATATCGTTATATCGTCCGCGTAAATTGTGTGGTTGATGCCTTCGATCGCGTCGAGCCGCTCCGGTAGGCCGATCATGACGAGGTTGAATAGCATTGGGGAGAGCACGGGGCCCTGCGGCGTCCCCGCGCCCCCCATCTCGACCGTCTTTGTTGGTAACCCGTCTATCTTGACTCGCGCTTCACGTCTGTCGAGGAAGCAGCCGACGTACTGGTGGAATCTCTCCCCGAGGTTTAGCCGACTGATCTTCTCTAGTATGGCCGTGTGCCTCACACTGTCGAACGCGCTCCTGAGGTCAGGCCCGAGTATGGCGCGAAGGTGCGTGCTCGGCGCGTCTACGACTTGTTCTTTAAGCTGCAGCATTGAGTCCTGTGTCGACAGTCCTTTCCGAAACCCGATAATATGGGTGCCGAATGCGTTTCGCCTCTCGAGGAGTGACACTACCCTGTTGAGGCAGGCGTGTTCCATCACCTTGCCGACGCACGACGTGAGGGAGATCGGCCTCATGTTTTTGACTTCCAACGGCTTGCCCGGTTTGGGTATGAGCACCACATCCGCGGTTTTCCATTCACGCGGAACCTGTCCTGTCCTCCAGCACTCGTTCACGTACTCGCATAGGTTTACGATGGCGTTGTCGTCTAGGTTCCTCAGGATCTTGTTGGTGATTTTGTCCGGACCGGGCGCGGACTTCGTCTTGAGTAGCTGGAGAACCGCCCTTATCTCTTGCACGGAGAAGTCCGCGTCCAGCCCTTCGTTAGGTGCGCCGGTATACTCGGGGTGATCTAGGCTCCCGGGTCGAGTGAGGTGCGTCCGCACGACTTCGTCCGCGAGGGCCTCCAGATCGTCCGTGTATTTGTGCCGCAACTTGGCCATCTCTGTCCGAACTGCCGTCCTGGTACTGGCGGGCTCCAGCAGGTGCTTGAGGATCTTCCAGGTGCGTCCCGCGCTCATGTTTCCGTCCATGGTATTGCAAAGCTCTTCCCATTCCTGCTCGCATAGGCGGGAGCAGTGTGTCTCAATTTCGCGGTTGATTTCCGTAATCTTTTTTCGTAGCTTTTTGTTGAGCCGCTGCTTGTTTACTCTTCGTTGCATCGACTTTTTGGCTAGGACGAGGTGCGCCAGACGGCTGTCTACTCTGGTTGGGTCGGGGGGCATCAGCTCCCTCACCCCCAGCTTCCTTTTCCCGCCAGTCCATCCATTCGATTTCTTTGGTGGCTTTCTCCACGTCTGCAAGAATTTCTTTGCACCATGCCCCGATGTCCTCGATAGGGCCTTCCTTCTTCTCGCGGTCCCTGGTCTTGCGGAATTTGTCCCACTCGACGATTCTGACTTTGCGGTTAGATGCCTGTTCTTCTACGATCCTGCCAACGACCACGCTGAGGATTCTGTGATCGCTTCCCAGGTCTTCAAACGTATTTGCCCAGCTCACCTCGTCCGCGTTCACGCACATTGAGAGGTCAGGTGTCGTGTCGCGGCACACACCTTGCCCGATCCTGGTGTGCGATGCAGGCTCGTTTAGTAAGGTGAGGCCGAGGTCGTCTACGAGTTCGGCCAGCCTCCTTCCTTTGGGCGAGTCGCTGCCGTATCCCCAGTGCGTGTGCGGGGCGTTGAAGTCCCCGCAAATCAGCAAAGGTTTGGAGGAGGCTTTCGCCATCGCTTCGCGAAAGAGGCCGTCGAAGGTGTGGGTGAGACCTTTCTTCGAGGGGGGTGCTGTAAACGTTGAGTAGGTATAGTCCGGCTGTTTTGCCCTTGCTCGGTATGATTTCTATCAGAGTGCCATCGATGTCGCTCGCCACGTTCAGCTCGTGTTCGACGAACGCTATTCCCCTTCTCACTAGGACGCACATCTTGATGTCCCGTCCCGTCCTGTCAGAGAGCGGACTGTGCGTGACGTACCCCGGAAGCTTGGCGTGGTCATAAGGTTCTTGTAAGGCAATTACGTCGGGAATTTTGTTTTTCGAGAGTGCTTTCATGTATTGCATCATCGTAGCTTTTTTGTTTTTGAAGCCTCTGCAATTCCACTGCCAGACGATGAGTCTGCTGTCGTGCATACGAGGCGTAGCCATGGTCATGCGAGGGTATTGGGGGAGCACGCCTGACCGTGCATCCCTTCCGCTCCAGGGCAGGTGGCATTGGCATTGTTACCTCTGTTCACGATGGTCGGGACGTTAGTGACGGATAGTGGGACATCGGCCCTCCACGGCTGCTGCAGTTGCACCTCCCTTCGTTCTAGGTCTTCTATTCGCTTGTTCACGGCCAGGAGTTGGGTGTTTACGGTAGCGTGTTGCGCATTCCGCTCGGCGTCGGACTCATTTAATCTCGTGAGGAGCATTTCGAACATACGCTCAGTCTTGTCCGCCAGCTTATCGATCATTTCCTCGAGCACGTCTACTTTCTTGGCGCTCGACCTGGGTCTCTTGGATTCCTGAGTGTTGTTCCCTGCATCGCTTGCTGGCGCGCCACTCGGATTCTTGCGTTTGGACCCAACCGTCGGTCCTTCCGCGTCAAACATGTCAACCTCCTCTTCCGCCGGCGCACTGGTCTGCTCTGCGACCCCGCGCTGGGCGGGGGGCTCCTCCGGGGTGCCCCCCCATGTGCTTGAGGATTTCGTTTAACGTTTGCTGCAGTTCTTCGATCTTCTTAGCCGATTTCTCGTTCTGTAGTCTGGCCCTGCTCAGTTCCTCTCTGAGTTCCCTGTTCTCTCTGTCTAACCTTTCTACTCTCGCCCCGATTGCCGAGTTCAAGGTCGTTCCTTGGTCGTCAGGGGATGAAAATTCTCCTGGGCTCCCCCCTCTTTCCAGCTGCCATGTCCGACCAAGCCACCTTGAGTGGTCCTTTCGGCATACTGCCAGGTGGGGACCGCCCGTTGCCCGACGCGAAACGGGACTCGCCATTAGAGTTTCGTGCAGTACGGCTTTGGATTCGGCTAAGACTTCTACTTTTCCTTCTACTGCGACTCTTTCTTCCTCTCGCCGGTGAGGAGGAGTTGAGGGCAGAGGCTTCGTCTCGTTACCGGGAGTCGGATCTCGATCTCGAACAGCTTCTTGGGCGACGCCCCGATGAGGGGATTCTGCGGGAGGGCCGGGTACTGATCCTCCCCACCATCTTCGCGAGTGAGCGCCTTTTTTTCCCCATATTCCAGACTGTCCCTGCTTTTCGCGAGCCATCTCCTTGTCTTGACTACGTACGGAACCTTGTATTTGGCTTTACATACGCGATCGGCGGTGGGATGAGCTTCCCCGCAGATTTTGCACTTGGGCGAACACTTGTGCTCGGCACTCGGGTTTTTCGTGCCGCAGATCAGACAAAGTTTGACTTCCGGTCTAGGGCAGACGTCGGCTCTGTGTCCGAGTCTTCCGCATTCCCGGCAGAAGTCGAGTTGCTTGCGATAGAGTGCGACTCTTATCATTATACTGTTAAAGTACACCCACGTCGGGACTCGGTTTCCTTCATAGAGTAGGATTATTGTGGTAGTGTTTCCCTAGTCTCTTGGCGTAAGCGAGATTCGGGTTCCTCGTTGTAATCAGTGCCCGAGAGAGCTGATCTTGCGTGTAACTGAGCGGGACGTCTCTTATAATTCCCTTGACCATTTCTTCCGGCGCAGAGACATACGCACTGACCTCGTGTTCCTTGTCCCCCATTTTAATTGAGCGGATCTTCGCTAATTTGCCTGCCGTCTCCTCGTCCGGCGTGCTGGCAACCAGGATGTTTTGAATGTAGTTAGGGCAAATCGGGATTGTTTCGTCCGCATTTATCCCGGCCGTTCTCCTGATCGTTTCGTCCAATGCCACTCCGCATGCCGTGCGGAGGTTCAAGCCATTCCGGGGCCTCATAATGACCTTAATGCCTCCTTTCGGCAGTCTCGGCATTCTACTCGTTCGCAGGATTTTCTGTACTATGCCTCCTTTCCGGCCGCGCGTCTGGGTCTCGCGCTGCGGGGATGGCTCGTTGTCGCGGCGAGCATCGCGGTTTTTTTTCCGTCGCGTAACTTCAATCCAGCCGTCGGCGTCCGTCTCGGCCTCGGGTGGGGTGGTGACGTTATCTCTAACCTCGTGCCCGTCGGGGGGCGTCGTCGGGCGTTGTGGGCGTTGTGTCGTCCACTTCCATCACTGAGTTTCATCCGTGCGGCCCGCCGTATCGAGTCCGCGTGTACTGGGCGCGGAGCGCTGCCCAGCTGAGCCGAAATTCTGTTAAGCCTAGAACACTTCACTCGTGGTGCCGAAGTAAATGTGGTCGTAAAAGTCCAAAAAATGCACGCTCACCCTGAAATTTGGTGTCCCCGGGTTCGCGTGATCGTTCTGGAGCCGATGGTAATCAAATTTTCGATGAGGGCAGTGAAAATCCTGCGGATTCATTCGAAAAACGGCAGAGTCGAGGTGAGGTGCGACCACTCTCGTCGGCGACCGCAGCGCCCTCCCTATATATATATATATATATATATATATATATATATATATATATATATATATATATATATATATATATATATATACGGGACATGACGGCAAAAATCAGAATCAGCCGGAAGTGTCCATATAATTGCTATCGCAATAAAACGGCTACATGAACGAGCGTGGCGTCAAAAACGGATGTGGGGCATCTATGGCGGCAATCAAAGAAGCACCGCGTGCGAACACGTTAGCGCCGCCACTCAGTCCGCATTTCAACAGTGCAGCGACGTCAGCGTGATTGTCGCGCTATCTTTTTGCCACCTCAGCATTGCGCCTCCCACAGGCGTGTTCGTCGGCGTTCTGCCACTTTCGAGCATGTTCTTTCGTTCCACCCGCAGCGTGGAAATTTCCACTCTCGAAGGCAACAAGGGTGCACACGCTACACTCTCGTGCAGCTCGTTTCGCTTCTATCAAATATTGCGGATTAAATATACGGACAGGTTGTCACCAGGGGCGCTCGCATCATTGCGGCAACGCGGCTGTGAGTGGTACGTCGTGAGCGCGGTGAAATTGAATGCGAGACATCGCAGCCACGTGATGATATAACTTTTATTTCTTCGTGCGTGTGTGCACAGTCTGCGCGATAAAGCTGATAGATGAATCATGCCGCTCGCTCGCGTTGCGGCGTGAGCACTGCTCCTTGGCAAGCGCAAACGCGGTGGGTGGACCCGATCTTCGCCGCGGGCGTCTGTCAATCAAACTGATTGACGCGTGAACTCGGGTACAAACTCGTTGATTCTGAGAAGGCCCCAGTTCAACTCGTGACTGTCATGGTGCCGGTGTGACTGTCAAAGGTTTCATGCGGTGGACGCTAAGCAGCAGCTTCTTTGCATATAAAATAATTTGGTCAGCCTTTACTACTTGTGCAAGGCTGGAGCCATAGAGGAGCATGTGATCACCTAGCTTACTTCCAGCGTTTTAAGTCGGTCATCTACTCAATCTGCTCGGTATACGCTTCGAAGTAAAGAACGCATCAGCTCCCCGTCTTAATTTTGATTATATTGGCAGGACATAATTACCATAATATTGAACAGTTTTGTCTTGATTGGTAAGGTTTCAATTAAAACGACAATAATTACCTCGGGCGCAATTAGCATGATCTTGATTGGTATGCAGCTAATTAACATAAACCTAATTCACATGATCTTGATTAGCATCATATTATTAAGGTCTAATTAGGATGACTTTACTTAGCGTGCTTATAATTAACGTCGCGTTAATTAGCCTGGTATTAGTTAGCACGGTGATAGATTTACATGGCTTCATTAGCATGGTCTTAGTAAGGTGTGGCTTCATTAGCTCGATCTTAGAATCCCTTGGCTTAATTAGCTTGTTCATAGCATCTCTTGACTTATTTAGCTAGGTGTACCGCCCAGCCACTTAGCTAATCAGCCGGGCGCACGTCCTCGGGCAGCGAGCACACCATGAAGGGATGAAGAGGGCGCGCGCCAGTCGAGCAACGCGCAAGAATGTGCAGGCCGACCATGATGATTGTACACGTGGCCTCGGGTTTAGCTACGGTCGCGATATCGTAAGGTGCTCGGCCGGGAACTAATCTCAGAGGCCCACGTGCTAATTATTCTAAAGGATACTTAGTACAGACATTAAAAGCTTCAAAACGAATTTAAACAGCCCCTGCCTTTAAAAAAATATCATCAGTAAACCTTTCTGGCACTTTTATTGCATGGGTGCACTTCTGCACTCAGTGGAACGACAAACAAATGAAAGAAGATGCCACTGGTTTGAAAACACCGCCCAATTTTGTCGACCGTCCTTGACGTGACGCCGCGTTCCATCGTAACCAAATGGAACGCAGCGCGCGCTGAAGGGTGGATCTGACCTTTTCGTACTGTTGGCTCGTTCAAAAGGGGGTGTCGCCAGAGCTCGGAAAGATCCCGAGTTTCGCCAAGCTCGGGCCATCCTGCATAGCGCCCCCGTTCTCGTTTTAAGTACACAGCGCAACGAAAATTCTGAACAGCCACCAACGAGCCAAATTCATCGCCTTTTTGCAGTGGTTATTTACCAGTGACTATGATGGCATAGGTCCTGGAAGACACAGTGAAAATTTGTCACGTCATGAGGATTGGTTGCAGGAACTTCAATGCTGCATCAACATCACCTTTCTGTAAGAATGGTTTGGCGTACCATAGACAGGGTTGCAGGTTTGTCTATACTTTGCGCCAACAGGGCTACTTTTTTAGGCCGGTGACGGCAGAAATAACATTTTGACCACTTGGCTACTCTTTGGCTATTTTCTTATTCCCTCAATTTGAACCAAATTATCGATATCCTGTGACGTCGCAGTCGCTGGCGTTGGAACATGCGGTGTGAAGACATTGCGAACAAGGCGTGTTTCCAGCTTCGGAAATTGCACTTGGCTCTTGCATTACACAAAATATTTTTGAATGCGTGGCTGGGTCACGGGGCCTCATTTCGCAGACCACGTATGCAGTCTATCCACTCATCTTCAGCATTACTATAAGCCTTACCTGGATTCACGTTTATACTCACATCTAATCACACCTATTCCAAAACAGTGTTGTTCGTACACCATTTCAATATTTATTGATCAGAGGCGTGAATTACGTAGGGGGGTGCCTTGACCTCCCCCCCGCCAACTCTTCCAGGGAAGTTCTTGATAAATATATCTTATGTTGTCGTCTCTTTCAATAAAAATGACCTTACTGGTATGCGAGCACTCATAACTCGTATTCGAAGGTACTTTAACAAAAGGCACCAAGAAGAGCACCGATTACGTGAAATATTTGTGTTAAAGCGCATTGACACCATGGTCGAAAAAGCTAATTCTATGCTAACGGACTCATGAATCTACTCACTCGGACTCACTCAGACTCAGATCGAGTCGTGAGTCTGAAGAACGGTGTGGGTACGGGCTAGTTGGTATTCCGTTTCGTAGATTAATTACAGCGCAAGGACAACGAGACTAACGAAGAGTCTTCGTTATTCTCGTTGTCCCGTGTCTTCCCTTGCGCTGTAATTAATCTACGAAACGTGAGTCTGAGTCTGAGTGAGTCCAGGAGAGTAATGTTTTGCTGAGTTTGAGTCTGAGTGAGTCCGGTTGAAGAAAATTTTCGTTAGTGTGAGTCCGAGTGAGCCCGGCTCAGGAAAATTTTGGTGAGTCTGAGTCCGAGTGAGCCCTAAGCGCAAAATATATTTTATGAGTGAGTCTGAGTGAGCTCCACAAGTTTTGCCGACCTATGGCTGTACGAGACTCTAAACTGTGATTGGAAGCGTACAGGACATTCGAAAGCGCTCCGCATACAGAAAGATCTGAAGTTTTGGGCATTGCAAATCGGATATCTGGCGAACTGCGTCTGTGATTTCTTAGAATTAGACACGCACTGCAACTGGGAAATCTCAACTGCTCGGACATCGTCATCACGCGAGCAACGATTGGGAAAGTGACTAAAATCTATTCTTGAAGGAAAGAAGGTAATTGCTGAGGGCTCGTTTTTTTCTTTGTTATATACAGTATTATTGAGAACTAGGAGACAAGAATTGCAAGAAAAGTATAGGGGATAGTATTTGTAATAATTATATATATATATATATATATATATATATATATATATATATATATATATATATATATATATGTCTAGAAAGTAAAGTGGACGAAAAGATAACTTGCCACCGGCAGGGGCCCAACCTACAACCTTCGAAGGTTGCAGGTCCCTGCCGGTGGCAAGTTATGTTTCCGTCGAAGGTTGCAGGTTCGGTCCCTGTCGGCGGCAAGTTATCTTTTCGTCCACTTTGCTTTCTTGACATTGACATAATAACTACTACAAAATAGCTTCCCCCATATTTTTTTTGGTGTTATCGCCTCCTAGTTCTCATTAATAAATTTATGCTTGAATCACAGCAACTGTCATTTAGAGCACATTGAGACAGTAGTTCATAGGTAAAAACAGAACAAGCTTAACAAGACACGAGGAAGACACAACACGCAGTGCTGACTTCGCCGTTTAACTTCGAGATATCACTTCAATGTTGAAATTAGCAGTCTGTCCTGTGTCTTATTTGTGTCTTCTTACGCTTGTGCTGATTTACCTTTGAACTATGCATAACCAACTAGTTTGCCAACACATGTTACTGAAACTTATACAGCCAGTACCTATTTTTATCGCCGCCTAAAGACTACACTTCTGGTTCTCTGAAGAAAGGGCATGCACGACGCGAGGAGAGTGTCATTTTAGCAAGAGCGCGAGAAACTTCGTCATCTTACACGAAATGATTCCTAAAGACAGCAATTAATGCTTTAATCTCGGTAATTATGATTTGCAAGGCATCTTGCAGTACTTATTTATATTTCCACCAAGATACTGCATATGGTTATTAATTCAAACCGTTGCAGTTGTTTTCACACACACGTGGTTACTTTGGCTACTCTTACTGCGCTTGGCTCAAGGTGGCAACCCTTTTGGATAGTTTTTCCAATTTCATGGATATTTTCTTTATTTTCAACTTGAGAACCCGGTTTACCGAGCGTCTTCCCGCAGCAAGAGTGGTGCGTTTCATATTGCACAAAGGTTAATTTAACAGCGCACGAGAAATTATCTTGCTACATTATGTAGCGCCTAACAAAAGCCTTGGTCGTTCTACGTTCGTCTGCTCTTTTCAACGATCGTGTTTTTCGATCGTCTGCTACGGCATCAACAAGCGTCTCGTTCCGGACGATATGAGCAATGCAGGCACGGCATTCTGCTCGCGGAAACCAACCAAAGTGCCACGCCCACGACTAAATTGAGCATAAAGCGCGCCACTGGGGCGTCTGCGACTACGTTTCAAGTTAGCCGGAAAGCGGTACGTTTCAGTTTTCTTTTTATTTCAAAATTCTACGTATAAAGCGAAAGCACCGCGTGTGCATGTCCCGCAATCGCGCACATCACTTTTTTTTTTCCCGGGTCGAAATCGAATTATGGGACTTCAGCGTACGCAGGGCATTTGTACAACGAACTAGATCGCCAAGATAAGTTCGATTTCGCCCGTCCTGCGTAAGTTGTCATCTAAGTGCTTCGCAGATAACTGTAGCACGATAATTAGCCCCGGTCACGTGATTCGAAACAGCGCATGGGCGTTACCGGTCGTGTTTGCGGCAGGCATAGCTCGTCGCTTCGTATTAATCGACTAGTTTCTCTTTTGTTGCTTGCTCTTTGTTTCTTAGTTTTAAAACTGGGATTCTTTTCGGGTAGTCAGGCTTGAAATGTGTTTCCAGATAATCGATATTATTAGCGATGGATATCAAAACCTTAGAGCAGAACGCATCACAGGGGGGCGTTTATTCTTGGAAGAAAACAAGAAATCACGCGAACATTAGAACGGCAACCACGGAAATGGGAGGGATTGCGGAGAACAGCTGCATTCTGAGAATTGCTGACAATAGTTGTTCATGGCTGGGTTAACTTTGGGGAGGGACCAATCGAACTGTCACGATGGAACTGAACATTGCGCTAAACACAATAAGGAAATTAGGATTGCTTTACCGTTGAAAACTGAAAGCAAAACACATCCCCAAGAAAAGATGGTGGTTTGAAGTGGCGACAAATCGTTAAGCATGGAGTTTCCCAAAAGGCAACGTTTACGCAACAAAACTTTTATAAACAATAACGTTTTTCGAAACGTTGGCTCTAGCGACGTTTGCTGCCCAACGCTATATCATCATTCTTTTAAACGTATATATGTATATGTTAATTTTATTTTTTTTCTTGTTGCAACCAACATTACGCTGTCTTGTGTGCAGGGTGGTCGGGACACTCTCAAGCTGTTTTAACCAGCTTTTCTTTTCTGGTGTCTTGCAACATTGTTTATATTGTTGCGAATAAAGTCAGTTCAATGCAATGCAATAAATAAACGTGTCACTTCAAAGTAAAATGTATTGTTGAAAGTTAAGCGGAATACTTGACTGATTGAGCGGTTGTGTGGCCCCATGTCTGATGAACATAACGATTCATTGAGTGATTCATGTGTTGAAACATTGGGCTTAGTATGCAAGAAAAAAAAAAGACACGCTACCTAAAGAGAGGCCATAGCAGAGGGCTTCAATTTAATTTCAGCACCTTCGGAATGTTTACCGTGATGCCTGAAGTGGTCTGCTAAGACTGTTTTTTTAAGTCCCTATACATTGGAAAACGGGCAACGTCACCGCGAATGAACGTGCAATATTCGAAATGCAAAGAACCATCTCTAGACATATTTTCTTACTGCGTCCTGAACCGGAACACGGAGAAAACAAAATACGACCAAAGGATCGCGGTGACGTTTTCAAGTACCTGTCAAATCATGCACGCCCGTCTAAATATGAGAAATCGCCGTCCACCATCCTTCCTACAGCACAGCGAATATAAATATTTATTTTCCACTTCACAAAGATTTAAACGGCAATTTGTAGTGAGACGCACTATTAATGTGCATATTTTAACAGTGCCGTCGTTGCTGGAAAACTCACTTCCCGAGCCTGATGAAGACAGATGACACAAACTTTGTTACCCGTGATAAAATTTTACCGTACGTAAATAAGGCTTCTAAGCGTTCAATTAAGGATGACGGATTTGTCATCTTCTGCCAGCAAAACAGGCGGCTTGCAGACGACACAGGACGCGTTGCCGTCTGCAACGGAGGAAGGCAGGTGTGAGGGAGCAAAATATAGACGCGTTTGTTGCATGGCGTCCGTTGTGAGAGATGTCATTCTTTTCCATAATTATCGGCTACTTGGCGTCTGCTTAACGTTGACATCCCTCTATTACATCAGCCGGTTTCCTGCAGGTGTATCCTATTATGATTTATTTCGCAGAGCCGAGCACTCTCCTTTTCTATAACCTTTTTTCTTTTGTTGCGTAAACTTTTTGTCCTTAATAAGTTGTTCTTCCGAGGCTGACGTCAGCGTTTTCAACAGATTACTGCGTATAAGTACGCCCAAGAATGCGTCGCCTGTCATACTCGACACTTCCTATAGTGAGGTGTTCAGTTCTTGTTTCGGAGACGCAGTTTACCAGCCTGGCATCGTACCCCTAAGGACTCAATTTCGAAAAACTGTCTTCAGTTAACAGGTATATACAGTGTAGATCGGACACTTGATTGACAGGCAGCAAAGCCTCAGCGTCCAAAAGACGTGTTGCAGAGCATCCGAGATTATTTTCTCCGGAAGCTAACTTGGTTCTCACGCGAAGGAGGCGGCGTTTTCTAGAATTACGCGCTTTCGCTGAGTTGATTGACATGCTTGTCCCGGAACCAATAAAAAGGAAAAGAGGTAAATATGGCGAATAAATTATACTTATAACTCTACCGTAGGGGTGGTAGGCACAGTGAAATCCTTCGAGTTGTAGTTTCCACGTTAAAAAAAAATGTTATTCGGCTGTCATGCAGGGAAAGCTGTTCTGATCACAGATGCGACGGATTATTCTTCCAATTCTGTGAAACGCTTCAAGTGTCGACTATTAGCATAATGTGACCTGGCTGCAATCACATCATATGGTGAGCAGGCCCGTAAGCAAGGATTTTATTTCGGGCGAAGTCCGATCCCCTTAAGTGTCTGTGTGTATTTGTATTAGTATCTGTGCGTGCACCTTATTGAAAATCCCAGCATGATGTTGACTGTAGGGGTTTCACGTCCCACAGCCATGATATGATTATGAGAGACGGCGTACTGCAGAGCTCATAAAATTTCGACCATCTGTGGTTTTTTAACGTGCACCTAAATCTAAGTACACGGGCCCGAAACATTTTCGCCTCCATCGAAAATGCGGCCGCGGCGGCTGGGATCCGATCGCGTGACCTGCGGGCCAGCACTCGAGCACCATAACCGCTAGACCACCATGGCGGGTAAAATCACAACATTTCCCATCATAAAACTTGCTTTAGAAATAATGATGGGCATCACGGGACACTTGATGGGTGTGATGGGCGGATGTTGGGAGTGTTTGTGGATGCGTGGATAGTCATGGTGAGTTCCAATGACAGATTCTGAGTGGCGGACGAACTGTGCATCTTAGCACTCTGCTTCGGTGGAGGGCTACCGAAGAAAATTTGCCAATAGAACACAGGAGCTGCCGCCAGAGCAGATGGAAGGCGGCGCTAGCGCACACCGCTTCCGGAACAACCCAGTATACCACAGGGTGAATATAACAGATTCTAGAGGAAAAGCTGGGCCGACAAAGCTATAACCACGCGAGGAGCGACATGTTGGTAAATTGTCATAGTTGCCATTGCAATAATTTACAGAAGCACTAAATATAGTGTTTTAAAGCATTCAAGTTCTCGCAATATAAATCATAAACAAGCCTGTTCACGTATTATAAATGGACGGATATTGTTTGGTGCTCATATCAACTACTTTTAGGTCAGATGCAATGGTCATTCCTTTATGCAATTTACTGCACGCGGAAAGGAGCGTTTGCAGGTTTTACTAGATGGCGCCACTATCCTTGTACCGTATGAACGTTTGAGAGCGTGACCTGGCGTGGCCGAGCGGCCGATTGCACCGGATTTCTTGCACGCCGTGGGAATCGTATTGTATCGTCGTCCTCGTTTTTTGTTGCCATGAGCCAACAACTCGACTTTATGTGGCAGTCTCTAAATGCGATGAAACGGAGAGCCATGAAAGCGAAAAAAAAATGCCAGGGGGTGATTGCAGCCGGCAGTGGCTAGTGCGAGGGAGACGTCACCCGAAAGCTGAGTATCGTTCCATCATGGCGGCACGAGTGCGGTTATAGGTTTTAATGCATGGGCCCTATTGGGAGCTTTTCCTCTAGAGTCAGTATATTAACGCTATGCAGCATACCTTACGTTCCGCGCCGTTTTCGCCTTCACGGGTGCGCACGGTGAGAACCGGTGCGCACGGGCAGTGCATTGTGTCGGTCACGCGGTACGACAAGCCCTGCGCGCGCACGGGGTGCTTGCGATTCCCGCTCGAATGCGCCGCTTTTCGCGAAGTAGAGAAAGCGGCTCCGTGTAGTAGATCTGGCGGCGGAGCTGCGATCCAGATTTGCCAAGGAAACTTACAGGGAGCACTCTCAATCTGCCAGTGGAGCAAACTTGTTCCGCATGGAGCAGAAAAACTGCCACCGGAAGTGCTCCGAATGTGACATTGGAATTCACTATCAGTGGGCATAATGGGCGGGTGGCGGGACATTCGGTGGAGGGACGCTAGGGCCGGTGTTGAGTGGGGTGGGTTGATGTGGGGTGTTTGGCGGGAAATCCGGTCGGCGATGTGAGTTCACATGAGAGATGTGCTGGATGGGCACTGAGTGCCACAGATGTGATAACGAAAGCGTGATGGGGAGCCAGTGCTGATGGTTACACCGACGTTGCTGAGTATGAATGCTTTGTGGTCTCCTGCGTTTATGATTAATAGAAATACTTATTATAGAAAATCTTCGACTTTCAAAGTGGTACTGCCATAAAAACATTTAGTCGTCGTCTTTTTTTTTTTGCGTCAAATGAAAGGCCACGCCCTAGATAGCGTAGAAAATGCACTGGTAAGCGTGAGCGCACTGCGAAAAAATTAATTACAATGTGTTTTTAAAAGCCAGTTTCGGTTCCTACTTCACCCTGATGTCACGACATGGTATGAGCTTTTCGTCACGCACTCGCCCAAGATGTAGTGACGTCTTTACGTTGGTGAGGCACAAGCGGACATTTTGGATGATTTGGTACTTGAAGTCATCACAACTAGACATAGTGACAGGTGAAGTCACCAGAATTTACACTGAAGCCTGGCGTCATGCTACTGTCAATGTCAGTAGGACGCCATGCAAAAAAAAATGACTAATATTGAAATAAAATATCAGCAGTCACTCTGCGTTATACTTGCCCAGAGTCATCTGTGTTTCCAGAAGATATGTGTAAGTGAGTAAACTCGGCTTCAAAAATTGGTGTCAGTACCCTTTTAACTGTAGGGTGTTGTGCATCGATTGTCAACACGCATCAGCAGGTGCTTTCTCGCAATGAAAATGGAAGTAGCAATGATTCCCTATACAAAACCTCTACCAAGGAGTCACGGGTATACAACTTTTTACACAGTGTGTACTTACTAGTACTTTGTGGGGCCGCAACATTCATATGGGAAAGGATGGCTTTCATATCGACAAGGGAAGTCGTATATGACTGCCCGCTCGTTTTTCCGGCGTGAGCGAGTGCCGGCGGTGGCGACCTGCCTCGGACGCATTCTCCGATTTTCCACGGTCACGCTTTCACTCTCTCTTTCCCCGTTGGTGCTATCGACGTCGCTACGAGTCGTTAGCTTGCTTCTCCGACGTAAATTCGCTGCGCTGTCTCGGCGCCTTTCCTTCTTCGGTTTCACGCAGTGGTCTACGTCATAGCGCCGTCGTACCAGTTCATCACCACGAATCAAACGCCGCCGCGTAAGCGCACGCCGTGAGATCCGCCGTCCGATTTTTTTTTGTCAATTTTGTTTACATACGGACGCGAGCCGGCAGCACACGGGTGCAACGTCTAGGCATGGTTCAGATACATTCACCATCTGTTAGTATGGGTGTGCTGCCCAGCGGCTAAGGCACCTGGCTATGGAGCTTCGGTGCTTGGTTTATAACTCAGTCTCACAAATAAATACTATTTTATGTTACTCATTGAACTTTTTTGCGTCGACAATCATCTCACGTGACAGAGGCGCAGAGAGATAGACAGATGAACAGTTTTCTTGCTGGGTCGGCATAGAAGTACTTACACAATTGAAAGAGGTAAACGATTGAGAGCACTCTACCACACATTGGGCATTGTCCCTGCTGAAACATTTCTGTATGCCAATCCAGAGTTTCCATGTTTAGCTACGGAATTGACATAGAGTACATATTTTTTTTCATTTATTTACCCTGAGGGCCCAAATTGGTCATTACATAGGGGGGACGGGGGGTGTAACAATTCATAGAAACATCGAAAAGTGTTATGGAAACAAAAATAGGTAAGTAAAAAGAAAATATTCAAGATAATAGAAATTGCTAGTAGTACACTGCTTCTCAACTTGCATCATCGTACAGCATTTCGTACGTTTTGCAAAAAGATTAACTTACATTATGTGACCTGCATATCCAGGCATCGTAACAATATTGCAAGGATAGAAAATTTTTTAGTGTTAAAAATAATTATGAGTGCTTAATGATTTTAAGTTTTTCCTTCCTCGAACGCCTCACTTAGAGCGTCTTTGAATACAGCGTGGTCAGTTATTTCAGCGTGGTCAGGTATTTCAGCGTGGTCAGGTATTTCAGGGAAACGTTTCTGTAAGGTCGTGCTCTGCGAGACCCCCCCCCCCTCCCCTGCCAACGCCCACATTCCTGGGCTTGTAATGTCGCGCTCTTCGGGACACCCCCCCCCCCTCCTTGCCAACGCCCACATTCCTGAGCTTGAGCGAGCTACACGACAGGAGATAGGGGGTGCGTCCCCAAGCTATGCGGGTGTGTCGGACGCGACTCACCCCTCTGCGCCTTGCTTGGGATTACCTGCCCAACCCTTTTGCTCCTTCTGCTACCTGCCCGATCCTGGCCGGTGCCGATGACCGCAGGCAACGCGGACTGATGGAGGAGGGGGGATACAGGGGATAAAAGGAGCGGCCCAAGAGACCGCGACGTCTTTTGCTACTGGAAAGCTTGCCGGCTAGACACCGGCACTGCAGCTTACGGCCCCACTGAGGGTCATTTTCTTTTTTTACCTTCTGTCGTATTCCTGTACATAGTTTTGTACATAAAGTTTGTTTTAAAACGTCCAGCGGCGAAGGCGTCTTCTTCCGAGGCAACGTCACGAAGACGGCGGCGATCTCCATCGCGAAGCGCGGGCCCGGCCCTTGCTTCGCTCCCAAAGAACCTGACCGAACGCTCCACGAGTTCGGACGAAAATTTACTGGCGCAGTCGCACAGGATCGCCGCACCCTGAACGACCACTGGACGAGGCCTTGGAACAAGGTGACCCAAGGTCAACAACAAAGGATCTGCGAGCCCTGGAGTAGCAGCAGCCGAAGCCTAACTGGCCTAACCTCACCTGCAGCGCATCGTGAGCTCCGGGAGGACCCGGCAGACATCGAGCGATCGACCAGCAGCCGTCCCCGCCAGGACCGCCGTGAGAGGCTTTCCGGGGGACAACCGAGCATCAAGCTACGACGCGACGCCGACTAGCTTCCAGCCAGGACGACAGACGCCAGCGTCGAGAGCGCCGGCGGAGCGAGTCTGGCACAGCCACGAGAGCAACCCCAGCAAAGTGCACAGGTGAGCCCTTCCTGTCACATTCCTGATGAGCTCTCTGTTGTCTGGGCTGGCCCGCTCACATGCACACTAGATTCGGGTACTTAAACCCCGACAAGCGCCGCGCTAGCATGATGGGGAATGAGAGCGGGGATGGTGGAAGATGACCAGAACCGCGGCACGCCCGCTCCCTCCATTTCTGAAAAGGAAATGGAGTACAGGCTTAAGCTCGCCGAAGAAGAGCGGCGGTCTTTGGAGATAAAATTGCAGATCGCCCAGCTTCAAAGGGACAGCCCACCGCGGACGCAAGGTATCGGGAGTGATACAACGTCCCAGAGCGGCCAAATGAAACTTTTGAGGCACTATGCACAAATGCTGTCAGGTGCGTTTCCAAAATTTCCGGCTGACGGGGAAGTTCCCGTGTGGTTCGAGTCGGTGGAGAGCTCGTTAGAGGCGTACAGCGTGCCGAGGGACTTTTGGAGTCTCATTATTTTTCCTTTAGTCGCTTAGCGTGTGCCATACCTCTCTACGCGGCTTACACCCGAGCAACATCGGGATTTCGACATTCTGAAAGGCGTCGTGCTAGATGAGCTTAAACTGTCATCGGCGGAATACCACAGGCGTTTCCTCACGGCCACTAAGCGCCGCCGGGAAACATGGAAATCATTTGTTACCCGCGTAGAGAGTTATTTGAACTTCTACGTCGAGGCTCGCGGCGTCTCCACTTTCAAGCGCCTGGTCGAGCTTTTCGTTGCCGACCAGATAAAGGCGGGTCTAACTGAAGAAGCGGTCAGATACGTTAAATTGCGCGAAGGCGAGGAACTGGCTGAAGGCCGGGGAGCTTGCGCGTTTGCTGCAGACATTCGAGGAAGCTGGGGCAGGTAGTGCATGCAGAAAAGCTGGAGCTGTGAGCAAGGGAGAGCCGACGGGCGGAAACGTCGAGATGCAGAACAAACGAAAGAGCGCCGAAAGTGCGGAGACACAGGCGCGAAAGTACGCGAAGGGAAAACCCGCCACGGGAGGCAGGAACCAGCCGCGCTCGCACGGGTGCCCTAGTTGCGGCAGCTGGCGGCATCCTGGAGACCACTGTCCATTCGCGGGCGGGAACACAGGCAACGCCGAGGGCGATAAGCGTACCGAGAAAGTAACTGCGCGCGTCTCAATCGGTGGCGGCGAACCGGAGCTTTCAACACTCCAGGCGGTTCAGCTGAATTGCGAGCAGAGACGACTAAACGCGATTGTCGACACAGGCGCAGAGATCACAGAGTTGCGAGAAGGCAGTATACCAGAGCACCTCGCTAAACCACACGGTACCGTCGATTTGGTATCTGCCTTCGGTGAGAAAGTGGAAGCAAAACTCGCCGTCGTCCCTCTCGCGATACAGGGGTCGGGTTCCCCAATCCAAGACATCGGCACCGTGATGCCGGTAATGTGCGCGCTCACGAACAGATTGGCTCACACAGACTGCTTAATATCCGCCGCCACCTGGAAACGACTGTGCGCCTCGCTCGCGGAGAACGGGGAGGTACACGCGGCCGCGGTAGCGACACGATCGCGTCCAAACGCAGACGAAAACGCGAACTTGGGCCACCCCGCTGTGGTTAGTGCCGAGCTTTCGACAAACGACGAGTCAATGCGGGAAATGGTAGCCGCAGCTGAGACCGAGGAGGACCCCCCACGAGGCATTGCAGTCTGAGCAACCAAGCGACGCGATAAATTTGCGCGACGAGCAACGCGGCGATGAAATTCGGAGTAACGCCGGGCGAAATGCGGCAATCAGTACCATGCATCTTGTGAATGCAGTACTGTGTGAGGCCACCGCCCTTGCCACGCCAAACCTCCGAACACCGTGCGCGCTCTCCACTGGCGCATCCACTGTAGCTGCAGGTGCGAGCTTGACGCAAATCCAAGATGACGGCTCCAAGATGCCGATTGCCTTCGGTAGGCATTGGTTTACACCGACGCAGACGCGGTGGGTTGCCATTGAACGCGGGGCATCTGCAGTAATTGGGTCTTTAAATCAATTTGAGGTATGGGGTTTTGGAGATAAGGTACCCGTGATCGCCGACCACTACCCGCTCTCGTACCTCACATGCAGCAAGCCTCAAGGCGTAAATCTGACACGTTGGTGGGGTGAGGGACCAGCCCGGGCACCATTGGGGTCCTTCGGCCTTGAGACAGGGAGGGTTCCCTGTCATTTTTGTGCAAATGGTGTGGAGAAAAGTGAACTTTTGCGCACCGGATTGACTGCCATCACATGATTTCAAAGGTGAACTGTGAGACATGTGCGGGTGACATCTTTTTTTTTACCTTAACCATGTTATGTTGCCTGTCGCACGAACCTTTTTTTTTTATTTCATTTGTTGCATCTCTTTCATGATGAACAAATCTTGGAAGGGAGGTGTAAGGTCGTGCTCTGCGAGACACCCCCCCCTGCCAACGCCCACATTCCTGGGCTTGTAATGTCGCGCTCTTCGGGACACCCCCCCCCCCCCCTCCTTGCCAACGCCCACATTCCTGAGCTTGAGCGAGCTACACGACAGGAGATAGGGGGTGCGTCCCCAAGCTATGCGGGTGTGTCGGACGCGACTCACCCCTCTGCGCCTTGCTTGGGATTACCTGCCCAACCCTTTTGCTCCTTCTGCTACCTGCCCGATCCTGGCCGGTGCCGATGACCGCAGGCAACGCGGACTGATGGAGGAGGGGGGATACAGGGGATAAAAGGAGCGGCCCAAGAGACCGCGACGTCTTTTGCTACTGGAAAGCTTGCCGGCTAGACACCGGCACTGCAGCTTACGGCCCCACTGAGGGTCATTTTCTTTTTTTACTTTCTGTCGTATTCCTGTACATAGTTTTGTACATAAAGCTTGTTTTAAAACGTCCAGCGGCGAAGGCGTCTTCTTCCGAGGCAACGTCACGAAGACGGCGGCGATCTCCATCGCGAAGCGCGGGCCCGGCCCTGCTTCGCTCCCAAAGAACCTGACCGAACGCTCCACGAGTTCGGACGAAAATTTACTGTTTCCATACTGAAATGGCTAGATGTATGCATGAAAACTGTAAAAGGTTAGTACGTGCAGAAGGTTGTTCAACCATAAATTTGTGATTGATACGTGCAAAAATCTTTTTTGGCGGGTAAGATGTGTACTTGAGAGAATGTACTTGGTTGGTGAAAAAGCTGATGGGAAAAGGTTAACAGGCATATTTTCCTTCTAGCCTGCAATGGAACGGGAACAGGTCACGCTCTATTTCCGTGATGCTTCATTGCTGTGAATAATTACCAGTAATAAAACGTGCTGCATTGTTTTGTAAAGATTCTAATTTGTTAATAAGATACGTCTGGTGCGAGTTCCATACAAATGAGGCATACTCAAGTTTCGAGCGAAGTATGGTAATGTATGCAAGAAGTTTAGTACTACTGTCAGCCTGACGGAGCGTACGACTAAAGAAGCCAAGAGATTTGCATGCTGCACAAACAACAAAATCCACATGATTTTGCCAGGACAAATTGGAGGAAAGATGGATGCTTAAATATTTAAACGATTCTGCACTTTCTAAGGCGTGACCATTTAGAACGTAAGTTTGCTTTGTAATTTCGCTAGAGGGGATCAATCTCATAATCTTAGTTTCAGTAGTGTTCGCGCTCATTTGCCACTGAAAACGCCATCTTTCAATCGTATACAAGTCTTATTGTAGCTTGGCACAGTCATTCTTACATCTTTTCGGTCGGTACAGAACGCAGTCATCGGCATACAAACGAATTTGTGAGTGTATACCTTGATGAATATCATTTATATAAATGAGAAATAGAGTGGGTCCTAAAACGGAACCCTGCGGCACTCCGGAGATAACAGGTTGAAATAATGAGTGGACATTGTTAATCACAACACCTTGCTGTCGGTTGCTTGAATATTCTTTGACCCAGCTTACTACTTTTGCGTCAATATTAATCAGCTTAATTTTATATATTAGGCGGTTATGGGACACACGGTCAAATGCTTTCGTGAAATCAATAAAAATGGCATCGGTTTGTATAAGTACATGAAGGTAGAGGTTTATGTCTGTAGTTAGTTCAAAAAGCTGAGATTCGCATGATCGGCCACGCTGAAAACCATGCTGGTTGGGAAAAAGATTGGAATTGCTATTAATGTACTGCTAGATTTGAGAAGATAGAACATGTTGAAGTAGTTTACACACAACAGACGTTAAAGATACGGGTTTGTAGTTGGTTTCTGTCACCACTTTGATATATTGGTATCACATGAGCTAATTTCCAGTCATCTGGAATTTCGCCACTGCTAAGAGACTGCTGGAACAATAGTGTCACTATAAGAACAGAATTGTGTTTGGTCACTTTTAGTAGCCTACTACTAAAAGTCAGGACCTGGGCTAGAAAATGGTTTTAAACGCTCGATAGCTTTAACAATACCGTCAGAGGGTACAGGAATACATTCCTATAACCGTTGAAATATCGGAAAACTGTTGTGACATGTTGAGGGATTTTTTTCATTAAATACACTGCTAAAAAAGTTATTAAAGCGATCAGCAACATCAGTTGCATCAATTACAGCACCAGACTCAGCGTCAAACAATGGTAATTCTTTAGAGTGTGCAGGAAAAATAACATTCCAAAATTTTTTTTGTCTGTTTTTTAAGAATCGCCAAATATCCTGGTTGAAAAACTTATACTTTGCAGCTTCGATTTGTTGTTCACATTCTTTAGACAACGAGAAGTATTGTGATCTAGCTTCAAGGGATTTTGTGCACGCTGCTTTTCGAAACAAGCGATTCTTCTTATTCAAGCATCGCTTAATCTCTCGAGTAAACCATGGCTTGTCTCCTGTATAATAGATCCATCTTTTTGGAATTTACCTCTCCCTTAGCCTTAACAGTTCATCACGAAAACGGATACAGTTATCATGCAAAGAACAAGTTTCATATGTTTCCAAGAATGACAAATAAAATTCAAACAGCTCAAAGTTGAAGCCTTCAGGAATCCGCTCTGGAATAATCGTAAATATATTTCCTTTGTCACAGTTTCTTCACAGTTTACGCATTAAAGGTACAATGATAATAACACGTTGGTCACTGATATACTCTATAACAGGAGTCGGCAACCTTTCGGATGGAGGGCCAAGTTGCATGAAGTCCACGCAGCTGGGGGCCGCACAGAAAATTGGGGGGGGGGGGGGGGGGGGGGGGGGGAGGAAGGAGGGTATTTGCAGGCAAAGCGTAAAGCAACGGTCCCTGACTTTTTTTTTTAGTTTTTAAACTGCCCTTGAGACGCACACAAAAAAAAATCACAGCATATCCGCGGAGTGAATGATGATGAGTGGGCGAAGCTCCGGAGGTACATCATCAAAGACGGGATGGTGGTTGGTTGCATGTGGTCAAACGATATGCATGTGAGACCATATCGCGATGCCATGTGTTGTATGGCATCGCGATCGTCGTCGTCGTCATCAGCGTCATCGTTATGACGCATAGTGGGTACATTCCATGTGGTGTGCCGTGATGGCAGCGTCATCGTCATCACACAGGGAGATACTGCTGGTTACGCAGGTGGCTACTACGTACTACAAACTACAAGGGACGCACGACCCGATGCCATGTGTTGTATGGCATCACGATCGTCATCGTCATCACGGCACACCACATGGAACGTGGTGTGCCGTGATGACGTGAGACGTGAGAAAGAGGTGTGTGGGTACATTCCATGTGGTATCGCGATGCCATGTGTTGTATGGCATCGCGATCGTCATCGTCATCAGCGTCATCGTTATGACGCATATTGAGTACATTCCATGTGCCCACTATGCGTCATCCATTCCATGTACCCACTATGACGCTGCCCATCACGGCAGCGTCATCGCCATGTGTTGTATGGCATCACGATCGTCATCGTCATCAGCAGGTGGCTACTACATACAAGGGACGCACGACCCACGGGATAAGGAGCTTCGCCCCTAAAACAGGCCAATTTCTGTACCCACTCGCGATGTGGAACGCTGTGCAAAGTATGCTTTGAACGCCACTACGCGGCAGGCGGACGCAGACGGGTGACTCCACGTGCCGCGGTTCTCAACAACAACAAAAAACCTCTAAGAGAGTTGGGTTGTGCATAGTCGACACTTGTAGTGCGGTGCTCAAACACTAAGGAGTAACAACTGTGACACTTCTTAGTTCGCGCTCGTCCAGGTATATCTCTGCGTTGTTTTCGAGCGTCCTTCTTTGTGCTCGAGCAGCGCGCTGCAAGCGTCGAGCTGTGACATATGTTAGTTACCGCTCTTACTGTTTGTGGGCTTTTCGTGCGTCCTTTAACTCTTGAGAGCGCGCTGCAAGTTTCAAGTTGCTTGCCGTTTTTCGTGTGATATTGCAATTTTTTTTGTCATCTATTGTATTCACTTCATACCGGAGAGTCTACCATTGTTCGTCGGAACGGGAACAGTGGCATAAAAGGTGGTCGATGCTGTCTTCACATTGAACTTGCTATGTTAAGGTGTTACCTAACTAGAGACGCATCCCGGTCTGCATCTTTTCATAGCCAGAGCTACACAATGTGCGCGAAGAGAATGAATCACAGATTTCCGTCAGTGCGTGTCGTCTCTCTCGTATCGCAGATGCCGCCGAGTCAGACAAAGATGGCGGCAGCATCGGCAACGGTGGAAGCGGCAAGCGGCGTCGCACGCGGACCAACTTCAACGGCTGGCAGCTGGAGGAGCTCGAGAAGGCGTTCGAGGCCAGTCACTACCCGGACGTCTTCATGAGGGAGGCTCTCGCCATGCGGCTAGACCTCATCGAGTCAAGCGTACAGGTCAGTGACGTCATTCTGAGCATGGCGCCACCGGCTTGCGCCCGCGTCTTTCCAGCTTCGCCTGTGTTGCTCGCCTCATTTTTTGTTCTGCTATATAGAGAGAACGTACACGTATGATGTTATTGCGTCTTTTCAATGTTCGTGTAAAACTTAAAGCGCGTTTTTAAATATGTTGAATGTAACATTGTGTCTCTCGATAACTGAATCATGGCTGTGGGCAGTGTTGCTATTAGGAAGCCTTAGTAGCGCGATACTAGCCTGGGTTGTTTATTGGCAAACCAGGTGTTCTATATATGATTCTAAATCCTGTAACTGGAACACATAAAATGAACGAAAATTGGGCAGATTTTGGGCGAAATTGTTGCATAGACAAAAAAAGTGTTGAAGCCAGTGATGAACACGTCAATTTTTTTTTTTACCAGTATTTGCGACATATGGAAGCTCTAAAGTCATACTATGAGATCCTGTGACGGCGTTATCGTAGTGACCGAGCTATACTGAGGAGGCGTTCACGCCACGTTTCCGATTTTTGACATCGTGCACGCCTTCCCACTGAAATGCTCAAATATCTTGCACCCCCAGCACCACCACAACGACAACAACAAAAGTAGTGCGGATTTGGTACTATTGACGAGGTTTCGACAGTACGTCAGTGTCAGAAAAGAATTGAAAAGAGCCTCATCACCCAATCACTACCTTCGTCTCTATCTAAAACTGCGTGATATCTTCTTCAAGTACCGGAGCCATCTTTTCCGGTCTTCTGCTCCCGAAAGGCACCCATCGTCGGCACACTTTTGTACGGAACGCTTTGTTATGTCAGCCACCAAAAATCCCGGACGTCTTTCTTGACCGCCTGGATACCATGAGTCAAGCCTTGCATCCTCGCATCCCATAGTATAGCCACAGCCTTTCTTGTTTTCCTCGCCGCCCCTGTATCAGCTGATAGATAAATGCCGTATACGCATCGCTTTTTCAAAGCTCTACGAGGTGCCGGCAGCCTTTGGGCATTGAGAGGTCGCTTTCCTCAACACTCACGCCTGTTCGCGTGCGAGCCACTTCTCGCGGAAGACATCAGAAGATCGAACAACTAGAGCTCTGCCCTTTGTTCTTACCGCCCACCATAAACACCGGTTGTAACAACGCCACCGCTTGTCGTGCTGTCTTGAAAGCTGTCTTAGAAGCCGTTCTTTTCGGGCACGTTTCCTTAGCGCCATCTATACACTAGAAGGCCTAGCGAGAACTACCGCTACGAGGCGCGGGGAAAGAACGGCTTGTTTTTTTCTTTTTTGGTGTTTTTTTCTCGCAGATTCTCACGTGACGCATGCACGGGTGTTGCAGACGTCCTTTGCGGCGTGGCTGCTGCGAAACTAAAAAAAAAAAAAGGAAAGGCTTGCGTTGATTGCCAGCTGCTATATTTACAGCGCAGCGTTTTTTTCTTTAGCGCGTGACTCGTTTGAGTGACAGAGTTTGCCCGATTATGCCAGTGGGGGGAATCGCAGCCAGATATTTATCCGCCATATTGTTACCCGCCCATCGTCTCTCATCTTGTGCATGAGGCAGACGTCAAGGTTTCAACGAGTCGCTTCAGACTGCCTCACTTGGTGTTCATGTTAAACAAAAAAAAGAGAAAAAGAAAGTACTCCGCATTTCCTAGGGCTCTCTTGGGGCCCTGCGGGCTTAAAGCTTTGCTTATCGACCTTTAGAACGTGAACATTGACATCCCCCCCCCTTTTTTTTTGCCTTTTCGTCATCATGGCTCTTAGGATGAGTTACAGGAGGCAGGTGTGCGAGATGATTTCCAGATTTCTAACTACGTGATAAATAAATCACCGCGCAGTGCTGGCAAATAGCAGAGCGATGTTATGCATTAGAAAAGATCTGCCGTCTTATTTAATACAGTCAAGTGTCTCAGATATACCGGAGTTCGTGGTATGTAAAAGTATCTTTTAGAAATAGATGTGTCACTGTGATAAGTCTGTATCTGCAAGGTTCTAGCAAAATATCTTTAGACAGCTTGATGAAAGTGTTTGGTATAGTGCACTCATGCGTGCTGGTTTGTGATGACTTCAACGCTCATAATGTAATCTAGGGGCAGCGAACATACCGTGTCCCCGCGGAATTTTTGTAGAGTGTGCTGCAGCAAAAAATACACTTTGACAGTGTTAAATGACTGCTCTCCAACGTTTCTACAACGGTATCGTTACTACAGTTGTATAGATGTCACGCTATATGCTCACAGGACCTTCTTGGGGGTTCTGAATGGTTAACAGATGTAGAAACGCATGGCAGTGATCACTTAATTCCCGATTTTGGTCAAACATCGGCTTAGGCGGAGTACAAGGAATTCAGTGCTACTCAAAATATACCAAGTGGCAGCATTTTCGTTCACCGCATACCGGATGAAAAACCGAACTTAAAAAGTTTTACAGCTTTGGTGGGTGACTCTTATAACTATTGCACAAAAGAAGTCATTGTCCCAAATGAGTACGCTGCAGTCGACGGGGAATACGAACACTTAAGTGCACTCACAAGACGAGCAGAACGGGCTTACCATCGCAGCGGGAAGCTGGAGGACTAGAAGACGGCACAAAAACAACTCATTCAACATCACACCGACGCCTTACAGAAATTATGCTGCAGACGATGGCGAGAATACTGTTCCTCGTTGAGTCCTTTCACTCCGATTCCCAGAATGTGGGCGGTTGTCCGATCTTTCAGCGGTCACGTTACTCAGATCCACTCATTTCGAGCTCTTGCTATAGCCCGAAACACTCCGCAAGCAGATGTCGCTGATGAATTCTGTTAGGTAATAACGACTTCGGGAACCGCCCCTACATGCCCACAATTTGCAAGTTCCTTAGCACTTGCTAATCAAAAAGTGCGTGCAGGTTTTATGTCCCAACAGCCTCAACTTGACTGTGAGTTTAAGCTTAGACGAACTGAAGTGGGCTCTTGAGTTATGCTGTACAAATACAACTGCGGGACCAGACTGCGTTACGTATATGATGTTAAAGAACCTTGGACCAGCAGGTAGAATAGCACTTCTATAGCTACTTAATGAGATCTGGATATCAGAGACTCTTCCTGATTCATGGAAATTAGGTCGTGTAATTCCAGTCCTAAAACCAGGAAAGACTCCTCTATGTCTGGAATCATTTCTTCCGGTCTGTCTCACAAGTTGTCTCTGTAAGTTGATGGTGAAAATGGCAGACGGGAGACTTCAATGGTGGCGTGAACACACAAAAGTGCTGTCGGATTACATGACAGGTTTTTGGCAAAGGCGATGCACAATAAATGCCGTATTAGACAATTGTCACATGCGTTGACTATGAACGCATCTGTGGAAAT
This sequence comes from Rhipicephalus appendiculatus, assembly GCA_030522465.1. Classification (NCBI taxonomy): domain Eukaryota; kingdom Metazoa; phylum Arthropoda; class Arachnida; order Ixodida; family Ixodidae; genus Rhipicephalus; species Rhipicephalus appendiculatus. The sequence continues at coordinate 39,489 of JALIZH010011843.1, forward strand.
GTCACAATCGCAGTATTCCTTGATGTTCACAGAGCGTTCGACTCTGTGGCTCACATTCATGTGCTGGCTGGGATGTTAGATCTTGGCCTATGTGGTCGACCGCTGCGATGTATCTCAAGTTTTTTGAGTGAAAGTAAAAATTAGCGCAAGCAACTGAGGGACAAATTACCATTGCGCCACAGAGGGCGTTCCACATTCGAAGTGTTCTAAGTCCACTTCTCTTCAATTGAGTAATGGCGGCGTTACAGCGAAAGTTGCCATCTGGATTGCGGTATTTATTCTACGCAGATGACAGCTGCATATGAGCCTCAGGATCAGATATAAACGAAATTCAAACAGTGCTGCAAGAAAGTCTTGACATTATCCACAATTTTTTGAAGGAAAGAGGTATAAGTCTTTCATACGCGAAGACAGCTGTATTACCTTTCACTAGACGACGGATGCAACAATTTTAAACTTACGGTGAAAGGACAAACGTTGATGTTCGTGCAATAACATAAATTTCTTGGTGTTATCCTTGGCAGACATGTCATGGGCATCGCACGTCTGCGCACTAGGAAAGCAAGTTAACACAGTTATAAACGTACTCCGCCGACTCGCTGCCACAACATGGGGAGGATCAGTCTCTTCAATATTGCAAGTGCATAACGCACTGATTGAGCAAAAAATTGCATATTCGGCACCTATCCTGCAGGGGTTATCCCGAACTACGGAGGAGCGTCTTCGGAGGTTACTGGCAAGGGTGCTAAGGGGGTGCCAGGAGTCCCACAGGCAGCCTCGAGTTCTCTTGTAATCGCTGAAGCTCGTCATCCGACATTTTCTGTCATACGAACGGTAGAAACTTGTCGCCATGTTTACCGAATTTTAACTCAGCACGAGAAGCATCCATTCAACCTTGCACTTAGCGAAAGAAATAAATGAAATCTACAGAACAGTGTTCAAGAACATAGAGATTATTACCGAGCTATGAGATAGGCACAGTAGATAATAATTACCCTCCTTTGATGCTTCCAAGACCAAAAATACAGTTGTGGGGATAATATCTAAAAGGTACATGTTCATGATAGTCGCACAGCAGTTGCACTATTCCAGATTTATAACATATAGCCGCAGTATATTCACGTGTATATAGACGGTTCCTGTCGTACAAATACCTCCTCTTCAGCTTTGGTCATTCCGCAACTGGCGATAAATCAAACATTTAAAATTGATAGAGAAAAGCCTTATACTGTCCCAGAACATTTTATCAATTCTATATGCTTCGTGCTTCATAATATCAGTACAAAAGACGCACAAATGGGTCATTCTTAGCGATTCCCAGGCAGGTCTCGCATCGCTACAAAGCAATAGAAAAAATTCTCTAAACTCTTCGTTACTATATGATACTCTAAAAGAGCGTGCAAAAGCAAGTGCAATGAACCACATAACTGCATTTAAATGGATATCAGTTAACTGCAACATTCCAGGAAACACTGCAGCGGACGCAGCTGCAAATCGGGCTCACAATAACGCCCGCACAATCAGTCTTCCTCTGTCATGCGATGAAATCCGCCCCATCCTGAGACAGATATCCCGTAATCTAACTAAAGACAAATGGTTTGATCAATGATCTAAAAATTTGTACTTATATTCAATAGACCCTTGCTTAAAACTATCCATTCCATTGGATCTGAGCGAAAATAGAAAATTCGAAACATTAGTTCACCGCCTGCGGCTTGGTGCAGCATTTACGCGACACTTCCTGTACAGGATAAAGCGTGCCTCTAGTCCTGAGTACTCTTGCGGCCACCCTGACGAAGATGTACGTCATTTACACCTCCAGTGCAAGAAATATTATTCACCTCGAAAGATATTATGAGCAAGTTTGTTGCTCTTAGAGGGCCATTCAGTGTAAAGAAAATACTAAGTACATAGCCAACCGCGGCTCTTCAGAAAATAGCTGTTGTCACTTTCAAGAAGTTTCTTGAAGTCTCATACATTTTATGGAAATGTTAACGCCCACGATATTGTTGCCTTCCTCTTAATACTGAAAGCAAATGCATAGTATTGGGATGGTGTGTTTCATGTTGTGTGTAATTGTTTGTCTTGGTGTGTTTTCCTGTGGTGTGTGCCAAGCCATACAGAATATTGAGCTGGGCCGTCTGTATGGGAATTAACTTTGCCTATTTGAACTTGTGCGCCACTACTTGTAGACATACGAACTTCTTTTATCTATATGAACGTCCATGCGGTGTTGGAATGTACTGCATACGGGAATATAATGGTTGAATTTAACATTTTGTGCCCTATTATTATTTTTACTACATATTTTCTCTGCTAAGCGAGAATGACACACACACACACGCACGCACGCACGCACACACACACACACACACACACACACACACACACACACACACACACACACACACGCACGCACACACGCCCGCACGCACGCACGCACGCACACATACACACACACACACACACACACAAACACACGCGCGCGAGTACACGTAGATGTATGCACACAATTGAAGCAGCCTGCATTGCCTCTGGCAATAGGAAGTAAGCCATGAGCATTTGCACAACTGGAGACACCATCTTGTGATGTATTCACCTAATGCGTGCCCTGTGTACGTTGTTTCTCAGCGCATATGCGAGAGCCTAGCCTTGAACCCGGGTTACGCGCGAGGTAATGGAGGCTCGTCCAATTGCACGTCTCTTTGGAATCACACGCGCTAAGCAGATCCTTTTCTTTCGCCACCTTCGTAATCATTGCACCAGCTTGTTTGGCACACACATTGCTTGTCTTCGTCAAATTGCGCACAATGACCGCGTCGTTGTTGAATGCACCGGTCAACAAGAGGCCGCACGTGTTTGAGCGCCGAAAATAAAAATTTCCTTCCCTCTCGACTGGCTGAAGATTCCAAACTCGCAAGTGCTTTCTGCATTTCGGCTGCTATTTATGCCGGATTTATTTTTTCTCTTTTCTACCTCTTACTATAGAAAACTTATAACCGATTTGATACTGTTCCTGAAATCCAGGGAGTACAAAAAAAAGAGAAAAAAACTACGTGCCCACTCTCTATGGCCGTTCGCTTTTGACCTCTCTCCCGTTGAAACACAAGTATAAACTATGGTCACATAGAGCTGAAGCAGCTCAGAGAATGGAGGAAGGGAAGCTAAACAGAGGCCCTGACGTCATATTCGTGAAGCCTCCACATCGCAAACATCTGCATCGCCTCCTAGCGAAGGAGCAGCTAAAACATTTGCAAGCGCATGCGCGCATCGAACGCGTCGCGAAGCTTTGGACGTCGTTCTTTTTTTTGCAAGAATGTAAGAGTGGGCTTGTTGGTGGTGATACATGAAGAAACTTGTAGCGCACAAACAACACAGACGAAGCAAGTGACGACGGGAAATGTTTTTATTTTTTCTGTCGCACCCGTTCTCGTATTTGCGGGGCCGGTTTAGGCTAAACCTCCCCCGAAAATACGAAGAACGAGCGTGTTATTATCTCCCGGCGTTTGCAGTGTTTGCGGCATAATTCGTGACGGCAGCCGTTTGTTCACGTGATGTCACGATTAAATAAGCTCTCGATTGGCCGATATATGAGACATATCTGTTCAGCATCGTCGCCAACTTTGCTTTGCCATGCATTCGCATCCCTGTTCTACCTTGTCCCGCGTGAGTGTCGTTCGTGATATTGGTTTGGTTTGGTTGTCCTATTGGTCTATGGCACGTACCCACTCTGGGGGGATGGGCCAAGAATGCGTTGTTGAAATTTAAAAGGTTATTCGAAAAATGTTAGAAGGTTAAATAATATTATAAGAAAAAAAAAGAGAAGAAATGGTAATAATAAGTAATACATCAAATTTATACTTAAAAAATTCTGCTGTTGAGCTCGTATTCCAGACTGCCGTATTAACCTGATCGTAGCACTTTTGATTTGATGAGATTAGTTTGATTTTACCGCATTTTAATAACGAATATTTTTGAAGGCAAGATTAAAATGGTACACGTTTAGAGGTTTGCATGAAATTACACACAGCATCGAAGGCATCCCTATGGCAGTATCCCAACCCTGAGGCACCAAAGCTTAGCACAATGTCTTCAGTTAAGTTTAAGCCTATTTTTGAAAGCGGAGTAATGAGCATTCGTGATCTAATAAGTGAGTATCTGCGACATGACAAAAAGTAATGCGCAATATTTTCTAATTCTCCGCAGAATTGGCATAGGGGCGATATCGTCAGACCAGCTCTGTGTAAGTATAAGTTTAATGGGGGGGGACACGGCATCGAAATCTGGTGATTGTAACTTCAGATTGTCTTGATTGGCTCCAATGAGACTTCCATGGGAAGTTTAGATGCTTGTATTTCGTCCACGTTGTTATTGATTCCATCCTATCAGTGTGAATTGCCAATTTTCTATATCTAATTGCGGTGAAATGTTCTACCACTGGAAGAACCTGGATTATTGGGAGGTCTAGCGATGCACGCGCTAAAGCGTCGGCCATTTCATTTAATTTTAATCCACAGTGACCTGGGACCCACACTAATTTTAGGTGTTTCAGCTGAGACGGAACTAACAATCGAAACGTCTTGAGGGCGCTAGAGTTATGAGAAGCTGATAGAGCTGTGCATACGGAGAGCGAATCAGTTATTATGACTGCCCTGATCTCGTCCGTCGGGAGTTTTCGCAGTGCCATGATGACAGCCATGAGCTCAGCTTCGAAAACCGGAGTAAAATCGGGTAACCTCACAGCAAATGACCAGCCGAGCGAATGGGAGACAATCCCTACGCCTGCCCGTTCTTCGTTCACGGAAGCATCAGTGGCTATTATGTTTCGTGTTTGTTCATGTATCAGAAAATCCTCTAACCTGTTCTCTAAGAATTTGTGGGATTGAAATTTGGATTTCGGAGGAAAAATCTCCTCGTAATCTATCACTAGAAACTGATTTGGGCTATTGGTTGCAATTAACTCTCTGATGTTGACATTTATAGTTTCCAGTTTCTTTTGTACGAAGATTATCTGTGGTGTGTGAAAACGTGGCCAATGAGCGAGAAAGAAAGAATCTGAGTCACTGATGAAAACATATTCCGCTCTTCTTACCGGCAAGCTATAAAATTTTAGAAATGTCTGTACTGTTAAAACGCGGAAACGACAGAGCAATGAAGGCAGACGCGCTTCCTGATACATAACAGTAACTGCTGCAAACCTAGGGAGCCCCATACACAAGCGCAGAGCTTCCCGCTCCAAGATAATCAATGTTGTAAGCTGTCAATGTTGTAAGCTGGCTTAATGTTGTAAGCTGGTCCGCCCGAGAACAGCACACATCCAAATTCTAATATTGGACGCATATACATCTTATATACCATTAACATGGTGTCCCTACGTACACCAAATTTGCGATTGCTCATTCTGCGCAATAAGCCCAAAGCCCGTTGAGCCTTAGCTGCTATGTACTCGATATGTGGACTCCAGTTAAGTTTTTCATTGTATAAAACACCCAAATATTTTAGAGAGTCTACTTGCGGAATGGGTTCCTGTTTATATGCAATAGAGAGTGAAATCGGACCAGTTATAGGAAACGTCAGGAGGGCACTCTTGTTTACATTTAATGTCATTGCGATCGACTGAAGCCATATTTCCAGCATATTCATGTAGATTTGTAATTTTTGCTGTAGAATGTAAATATCACTGTCGGCTGCAAAAAATGCTATATCGTCTGCATACACATAGACATAGATATCCTGACAGGTTGGTATGGAACTCATTAGTATATTAAATAAAAGTGGAGATACAACCGCTCCTTGGGGAACTCCGCGACTCTGTTTGTATTTAGATGAAGAGCACCCATCCTTGACACAATAAAATTCCCTTGATTTTAAGAATTCTGCTAACCACGCCGTCATATATTGTGGGAAATTTAAGATCTGTAGCATGTTAAGTAAAATGGAATGCTCAACGCTATCGTATGCTTTCGCAATGTCAAGTGTCACAAGTGCGGCGTATTGTCTTCTTTTTCTAGCAAGTTGTATACGGCTCTCTAAGTCTGCATGTGCACACCAGATTGAACAATCGGATCTAAAGCCAATTTGCTGTGGTTTTAATATTGTCTTATGTTCCATCCAAATAGTTATTCTGCCATGCAGGACCCTCTTTATGAGTTTAACCATGTTAGAAGTCAATGATATTGGTCTAATATTTTCTATGTTGAAACCTGATCCCTGTTTCTTAGGTATCGGAATTATCTTCGCTAGTTTCCAATCATAAGGAATCCAGGCATAAGTTAAAGAATAATTTACAACATTAAGAATTTCACTAGGAGATAACTTGAATAAAATTTTAATCATGTGTACTGTAATTCCATCTGGGCCAGGAGCTGAAACGGGTAACTGCTTAATCACGTGGGATAGTTCGGACATTGTAACTTTGTCAAAATCAGTCGTGATTGTACGATTTTGTCAATTATTTGGTATAGTCGATGTGAATCTACCCTCCAGTCCTTTAGCGATTAACTCGAGAGCAGTAGTCATTTCCGCTGGCGATAGGAGTTCGTACTCCGAATTTACTGGAGACGGCAGTATTTTCCTTGTTCTCATGTATCTAAACAGTGCTTTTTTATTTTTAGGGTCTGAGAGGAACTCGTAGTGTCTGCGATCGTATTCCTCTTTTGCTTGGGCAACGGTGTGTTTAAAACTAGCTGCAATGAATTTATAATCAGACCAATTTTTAGGGGACTGATTATGAATAAGCTGCTTCCAAGCTGCCTTGCGTCGACGGTGATCTCGTGTGCATTCTGCATTCCACCAAGGACTAGAAGGCGCTCTGCTGGCATATTCGACAGTAAATTCAGCTCGTTTATAGGCTCTTTTAATAACCGCGTTTAATTTCATCGCTTTGGAATCGTTACTTTCTTGACAGTGAGAAGACAATGCTGATTTTAGGTTAATTTTAAACTTATTATAATTCACAAAGACTCGAGCTTGAGAACAAGGTGGGGTTATCGGGCAAGAAATCTCGAAACTTATAGGAAAATGATCACTGTTTGTGGCACAGTCCAGTGCTGTCCAGGACGAGCTAGAAATACCCGGACTTACGAAACTGAGGTCTAAGGCCGATCGGCACCTATCGCGAATAAATGTGGGAGTTCTCGCGTTTAGGCACGAAAGGTTATTGTCTGTTGACCACTCCCACAATCTTTTGCCACACTGATCAGTTTTGAAACCCCAACACGTGTCATATTGAAATATTGGCAGCGCAAACTGACGGGACACAGAAAGAGGACACAAACAAGCGCAGACTGAAACTTGGATTTATTCACAGAAGATAATATATACCAGAAAAAACACGAAGGGAAAGGGAAAAACAAGAGGGAAGGGTCCACCAAAATCAAGTGTCGTCCAGAAACGAGATCTCACAATCTAATAGCGATATGGAAGCAGAGCTGACACACTTATCGGATTCTTTTTAATGAAAAAGGCTTCCGCAATCTCCCTTGTTTTAGTGTCGCGATGGGTGTATAAAACAGACGTGCGCGAAAATTCAGGTACGCAACCACACTTTGAGCAATGGGCAGACAAATGTAAACCTCAGTCTGCGCTTGTTTGTGTCCTCTTTCTGTGTCCCGTCAGTTTGCGCTGCCAATATTTCAATATGAATCTATACCAACTAGCCCGCCTTACAACCCTTCTGCCCAACACGTGTGATGGGAGTTAAAGTCCCCGACTAAAATTTTTTCCTTGCACCAAGATCTGACTGCAATATCTAATCGTCTTGTGTCTTGTACACCCCCCAGGAAAGTACACATTAACTAAGGAGAAAGGTCGGCAACCTGGTAGTGTAATGTCTATTGCAAACATTTCACATTCAGGGGACATATGCTTATACGAGATTTTCGCCTTTATACTAATTCTGTTTGAGATAAAAAATGCTAATCCGCCACCTCTCGATGGACGGTCCAGTCTAAAAGATCGGTAACTGTTTAAATGAAATAATTTATGTACGGAGAGCCATGTCTCCTGCAATGCAATTATATCTGGTGTGAATTTAGAAGACAAATATATTAAATCTGTTATTGACGAATGAATAGATCTACAGTTCCAGTGGAGAATTTTGAGGGACCCTATTTTTTCGAAAGAATTGATTCCGAGACCGCCTTGTCTAAAATGGATTCTTTTAAGAAATCCACCTTAGATAGGCTTTCCTTGTCTTCCAGGTATTTTTTGCTTTTTGAATGTTTCGGTGAGCCTGCTTTCTTCGGTAGAGGGGATCTAGAACGTTTTAGCGATTTAGGGTCCAAGTCCATGTCATCAGACTCCTGTGTTTCATCATTAACATCATTATTTTGGTACTGGTTGCCAACTAGAGAGGGTCCTGCATGGTCAGCATTTGACGGCGTGATGGCAGATTCTGTTTCATTCAGTGGTCGTGGAAGCTCTGCAGTTTGTGAAGTTATCCCATTATCCACCGGCGTTCCAAAAATACGAGTCATCTGGTTGGCTAAAATTTCTGACAGAGACTCACAAATGTTTGCAGCAAGTCGCTCCATAGCCTTTTCCATTGCTCTTTTAACCACGTCCACTATGGATTGAGAAAAAGACGCTTCCATTGATGTATTACGGGCCGCTACACCGGCATAACCCTGACTTCTGGACTGAATTTCTACTAAGGCCTCTTTTCGGGAGCAGCGTCTACGATCTACAATTTCGAGAATGCGGATTTCTCTTGCCTTTGCAGAGCAATTGGGATTGTCCGCACTGTGCGCTTCATCACAGAGACAACACTTTTCTTCTTTGCTTTGGCATTCACTTGCGTTGTGAGGCTCGCCACACATCAGGCACCTGAGAGCAGACCTGCATCCTTTCATCGTGTGGCCATAGCGCCAGCATTTTACACACTGCAGAGGTCGAGGCGAAAGCGGTTCAACGCGGTAGATAAGAGGCCACGCTTTAATTTCCGTTGGTCGATTCGACCCGGCAAATGTTACAATCACCGACTCGGTAGGGACTATAGCCTTATCAATAACACGCCCACACCTAAACACTGAAATAGCACCAGCCTCTGCAAACATGTCTAATACCTCCGACGGAATCATGTTGACGTCAACGCCTCGTACAAGACCTTTCACACATGCTAAGTGAGGTGGGATGAATGCGCTCACCGGATTGGAAGCAAACATGGAACATTTCAGTAGGTCCTGAACACAAAGCTGGTCTGACGAAAAGCAGAGGATACCTCCCCTGCCGAACTGGCGGACCTCTGAGATGCTCTGGAAGTGAGCTGTGGCGGCTCGCAGCTCCGCTTGTATTACTTTCGGATTCTTCATCCGTATGGTACCATCATTGGTTGGGACGAGGGCCACAGGAACAGAAGAGATGCCGTTACGCAAGAACAGGGCCACTGGTATCTCCTGCGGTGGAAGAGAAGCGGACCAGAGAAAAGCCCCTGGTCCAGGTGAGGAAAACGGCATGTCTGATCTTACAAGCGCAAAAAGCACTCACTGATCGGCAAGAGCACTATAAAGGTACTGAGCAACACAAAAATTTAGCAGCGACCACACAAACTTTGGCCACAACCCCCAGACCGAGAGAACGCAACACGATCGAACGAGACGGCAGCGACGGCCCGAGCCGCTTCGCTGTGAGACGCTTCTTATTTCACTTCGTTTTCAGCGTTTGCGACTGTGCAAGCGCAGATAGCAGCGTATAGTCGAAAAGTGCGAAATTCTGACTGGCTCACCGCTTTGCGCTGACATTCCACGTGCTTTCGGAAGAAATAAGTGGCGAGGAGGAGATAGCGCTGGTAGGAAAGGTGGTGAAGGCGAGAAAGAAACCACTGTCTCTCCTTTGAACTCGGTGTGGTTTAGGGTCCTTTTAAAGGAGCACTTAGTGACACGATTTTGAGGCACGCCAAAAAGGACATTTTTGTGTGCCTACTCACGCTTGCTACGCGTGAAATTTTTTAGAGTGTATCAACGCTCTCCACACACCGGAGTTAGACATCACGTGTAAAAATTTTGCTTTGATTTTAAAGTTTTCGTCGACCAGCATCTACAAGCCAGCTACACTGCTATGGACATTATCCCGTCAAGGCAACACAGTTCACTGAGTACTGAGTTTGCGAAACATGTGTCCTGCATGTAGCCTAAATCGCAGAAATCGCTGTCAGAGTCGTCATTTACGGGAACAACGTGCGACTGACAGCGAACTGACAGTGGTTAACCACTGTCACTCGTGACATACTAGCGATTGCTAGTATGTCACGAGTTGCAGTCTTCCCGTGACGTCACACTTGGGTTGACACGTCACTGAGAAGCCGCCCGTCGATACCGAAAACAAAATTGATGTTAAAGTTAGGGTATTAAAAAAAAACTCAATGCATTCCCAAGCACTACGATTTTTAGGGTCCTCGACACCCGGGTTTCTACGTATAGCGACAACCCGAAAATATTTAAAATTCGTGTCAGTACTTCTTTAACAGGTGAAAGGCAGGCGCGCTATGGTTCTGTGGGCGGAGCATACATTTCTTTTCTTGGGATGTAGCACTGTAGTCCACTGAACTGTATAGCACTGTATAGCACTGTACTGTACTTCGATAAGCGTATCGCGTTACTGAACGAGGTCAACAGAATCTTTTGTTGCATGCGATACGCACGAAAGGCTTGCAACTCCACCTTCATCTTACTATCGCACCCAAGATCGTCGCGGAGACGTGAAGCTTTAAAAGGATGTGGTGCATGTGCAGTGACACAAATGTTTTAAATGAAGGCACTGAAGCCGTACGGGAAGCACCTCACGCACGGGAAACCAAGCGACTACAATTAACCATGCGCAAGATACCTCTACGTGAAATCTGCTGAATAGGATGGCTGAGGAATAATAAATACACAACGTTTCTTTTTCGTTGCTTTCTGACTTGCCATTTTTAGAACACCTTCCGAGAACTTGCGCAGCCGCACACGCATAGTGCTGAGATAAACGTAAAGGAACTCACACACGCATCGTTACACACGCTATCTTCACTCAGCGGGCACGTGTCACTGAATGCGCAGGCGCACAGTACTGTGCACATGCTTAAAAATAAAAATTAAAATCAAAGTTATACGAAATATGGCATTTCTAGGCGTGCTGTTTCGCGGTGACGTCTGTTTCTTCATTTTTTTTCTTAGCAGTGGTTGGGAGCGCGAAATGCTTCCTCGTAGCTCGACACTTGAAACCATGATTCGGCAAGCGTTCTCTATGGCATCGCGGTTTTGTTACTTCGTTTATCGGCTTTTTAATGAAGATATATTCACTACCAGAGGAACGAAAAACCAAGAAATCTCGGCTGTGACATAGCTTATATATGGCTGCCTTGCGCGCGCAAATATATTCACTCCTATCAGCTCACGCACCCTTGCGTGCACCCTGAAGCAAGCGGGTGACCACGTAGCGTTTCAAGAAAAAAATAAAGGAATAAAACGACAAAGGTTAGTGTCTAACAGCGGCAAGGGCACTTGGGCTTTCAGGCGTGTGCTGCCAGCGCTGGGCACGTGAGTGTTACACTCTGTTTCTTTGTGGCACATTTTTTTTATTATTTTTTATTATTATTTTGCCAGGCTATTAACTAGTGTTAAGTCAGTTTAAATGTGCAACAACCAAGTGGGATTTAAGAATGAAACGCCTGCAAAAAGCACCAAAGTCGAGCATACGCATGTTTCGTCCAATGTGGTCACGGGGCGTTTAATGTAGGGCGTGTCGTTTACGACCGCAGTGCGGAACGGCGCATTTCGCTGAAGTTCTTAAAACAAAACAAAAACAAAACATTTGTCGCTTACGGCTGCTGTTTTAGCTCAAGTTCCGTGGAAAGATTTCAAATTATTGTGCGTATGTCTCAATGTAACACTTGGCATATTTACTTCACTATAGTTCCTGAGGAGCACTAAAATGAAACATTAAATCTGTTCAGACAGAATAATTATTTTGTAATAACTGTGTCGCCATTAATTGCGCTAGTATACGTTGACAATCGGAAAATAAATTGAAGCTCAACGTTTCATGTTTGAATTTCGCGCCGAAACTTGAACAGGAAAATGTTGGTGCAACGCCATCGATTAAAGTCCTTTTGTGTAATTTGGCTACATTTTTTTAACGAACTTTCCTGTAACTTGCCATGTATCGGACTTTTTTCTCTTTTATTATACAATGTAATTATAATATCTGGGGTTTTACTTCCCAAAACAATGACATGACTACGAGAGACGCCGTAGTGGAGGGCACCGGAAATTCGGATCATCTGGTGTTCTTTAACGTGCACTGACATCGCACAGTACACGGGCCTCAACCATTTTGCCTCCATCGAAATGCGACCGCCGCGGCCGGTATCGAACCCGCGACATTCGGGTCAGCAGCCGAGGACCTTATAACCACTGTTCCACCGAGGTGGACTATTATACAATGTCAATAATACTAATTGATGTAGTGTTACGTACTAAAACCGCGATCTAATTAAGAGGAACCCCGTACTAGACGACTCCGGACGAATTAGTAAGATAGTAAGTACCCAAACATTCGATCAAGGAGCCAGAAAACAGGCACCGACTTTTTCTTCGACCTCCCAAAGAAGCGTGGGAAGGCCGAGCGACAAACAGAAGCCAGTCGAAGCGGGTTGTTGTAACTTCCTTATTACAGTACTTATTCACAAAATTCTGGCAGCAGTTTGATCACGTTGCACAAATGGGCAGTTGTCTTTCCATCACAAATTTTGGACCGCGAGGTTGTTTACCGGCCCTTTAACAATTAGGTGAAACAAAAAATTACCCAACTTTGCACAAAGCCGTGCAAGGCATGAAACAGTGAAACTGGGTGATTCTGATTACTAATCTGGTTGCTTATAGGTTTTTTTTCTAGGCCTTAGCTAGGTGATGCAGGTTGTTTCTAGGTTGCTTTTAGGTCGTTGCTAGGATTTAGCTAGGTGATGCTAGGTTGTTTCTACGTTCATTCTCAGCGCAGAGAGGTTCGAGTTAAAATTGAGAGAGAGAAGATAGAGAAAATCGTAGACTGACAGACCCGACACGGATGTCCAAACTCGAGAGACAGAACGTCGCGCTGAAACCTAGCGTTCGCAGATCTGATAGATCTACGAGTACGCCGTTGCTGGCGTAAGCCATCCATCACTTCGGGGTCTTCTCGCAGCCGCCGTTGCATTTCCCGTTTCCTCGTATTCTCTCGTTGTACGTACTCGGGGTCTTCGGCTCGCCGCCGTCGCTTTGCAGCCATTTGTTGAGCTAACTGTTGCCTTCTCCATTTTAGTGGACCAATGGTGAGTAGTGCGATTTGCCCAGTTTCTGTGGCACATACCGGTTTATGATGATGATAGTCTTCTTAGTTCGCGCTACAAGAAACGATTTGTTAAACAGCTTGCTTCTTCATTTTAATGCGATAGCGTCAAAGAGCTCGTTTCGCAGTAATTCCGGCGTCGGCGTCATTGGTTGTGAGCGAAAAATCATCATCTTGTCCGTGACCGAAAAATCGTGAAAGCTGAAAATAAAATAAATAATGAAAATTTCCGGGTCCGAGTGAGCATCGAACCCAGGCCGTCTGCGTGGCAAGCAGGTGTTCTACCACACAGCCACGCTTCTGCTTGGAAATGCAGCAAAATAACTTCCTCTGCTTTTTTTTTTTTTCTTTATTTCCGGTTGGACGTCACAGACACGGGGACACAAGAATTATATTACAATACACCAGAAACATACAAAACATGAATGGCACCACAAAAAGACACAAAAAAGCTACCACGGCCTTCAAGCACTGATAAATAAAATTACAACTTAAAATTCCTTCATATTGAGCAGGGCTTCCACCCTTCCCAACCATGAAGGAACACATTCATTTGTTTTTTCTACATCGATAAACATTTTTATACTTTATTTAAAATACTGCCTTGCTGGTCTCCTGTCAGGGTCACAGTAAAATCCAGCCATTCGAGAGCGCCATATACTGTGCAAGGCCGTCATCATGATTAAGTCGAATGGTAATCCGTCCTCATTCTCTATCGCTAAATACCTGATTCCATGAGGGTCTAATGGAAATTCTTTTTTTATAGTCCTTTGCAAAACATCCCAAAAGTATACCCCCTCCCAACAGTGTAGAAAAAACGTGGTCAATTGTTTCCGGTTGGTTACAGATTAGACAGTCGGATCCCCATGGCATAAAAAAACCTCTTTCCTCTAGAAAGGTTCTTACTGGAAGTGTGCCGGTGTGTAATTTAAAGAAGAATGTTTTTGCACTTGGAGATACTTGCATTTTTTTAACGCGTTTAAGTACATTCTGACCCTTGCGTGCGGTATATAGCGCTCTGTACATTGGGATGGGGAGCACAGTGTCACATAAATCCTTATAAAGTTTTTTCTTTCCAACAGACCACAGGTATTCTGTAGAAAAACGGACACTCAAAAATCGAACGCTGGCCACAACTTCCTTCATATAGCCTTGGACTGAACCTGTCATCACTTGAGTGGTCACAACGAACTCCGGCAGCAGTCTGCCTAATCTCATTTGACACACTGTAAACAGGAAGGGGTCGCTTGTGTCACGGAAAAAGAAAAAACCTGTTTACTAACTGCTTGATGAACAGATGTGATAGCCCAAGGCCTCCACTCTTCACCCGTCTAAACAAATTCGTACGACTGCACCTTTGCCAGTTGGACCCCCACACAAATATTGCAAACACCCTATGTAATTTTTGCACATTGACCCGTGAACAGAACATCACTTGCATCGCATACCATAGCTTAGACACAAAAAACCAGTTGCATACAGTAGCCCTAGCAAACATGGACAGATAAGTTGCTTTCCACCTACTCGTTTTCTCGCTTATTTCTTTTGTCTGTTGTTTCCAATAGTCATCAGTATTTTTGTATGACTCGAGCGGAACCCCAAGATATTTAACTGGCGTTGTTTTCCATTTAATGGCAGCAAAAAATTCAGGAGTTGAAGGCCACCATCCATGCCAAAACCCGAGGCACTTGCCCCAGTTTATGTTGCTTCCTGTAACTTCAGCGAAACATTTAGAAACTCGTAGTGATTCTTCAATGCCTTCATAAGAAGTACTACATATCGCAACATCGTCAGCGTACGCGAGTAGTTTGACCTCTGAGGATTGTAATCGAAACCCACTAATGATATTGTTCTGTAGTATCGACAAACATAACGTTTCATATAGATGCAAAACAACAGTGGACTAACAGGGCAACCTTGACGCACTGAACGCTCAATTTTAATGGGTGGCCCCAATGTCTTGTTGATTATTAGTCTTGTACTACCATTCCGATATGCCAGGGCAACACCGTCCACAATTATTTTACCAACGTTAATGTGCTCCAATACTGCAACCAAAAGAGCATGGGCGACACAATCAAACGCTTTCTCCAGATCCAGCTGGAGTGCGGCCACGCGAGCTTGAGTCATGTCAACACATTCTAGGAGAGACCGCATTCTATGAACATTTGTTACTATGGTACGACCTTTGATTCCACACGTTTGGTGTGGACCGACAATATCTTTTATTACTCTCTGCAGTCTAGCAGCCAAAATTTTCATTAATATCTTGTAGTCTACATTTGTCAGTGCGATTGGCCTGTACGCTGTGACGCGCCTAAGCTTTTCAACCTCATCTGTCTTCGGGATCAGTACAGTATGTGATTCACCAAACGACGGTGGTAATTTTTTTTCCTCATATGCTTCATTAAAAACGGCTGCGAGTATAGGAGACAGGTCATTTTTAAGACACTTGTACCACGCGGCGCAAAGACCATCTGGTCCCGGAGACTTGAAGGGATTTAACTTATCAATCGCCCGTTCAACTTCAGATACAGATATAGGTAATTCTAAAGCACTTTTGGCTTCATCACTCAGTTGTGGCATGCGTCCCAAATATTCTGCTTTAAATCTTTCTAGGTCTACCTGTCTGCATGCGAAAAGGTATTCGAAGTGCCTTGAAAAGACACATAAAATGCTGTCGGTATCGGTTACTTCGTGACCGCCGTCCTCTATTGTTTCAATGTGATTCCTTCGAGCGTTCGTTTTTTCCAATCCCAACGCTCTTTTGGTAGGCGTCTCTCCAGCAGCTAAAGCCTCAGCCCCTAGCACGAACAAGTGCACCGCGGTAGCGTTCCTCGTCATGCAGTTCCAGTTCCTGCTTAATATTGCGTATGTCACTTTTAAACACTCCCGGCTGTTGGCATTCCAAGTCAATTAACCTTTCCAAGGTTATTCTGAGTTCCTTTTCTTTCTTTTTCCTTTCATAACTCAATGCGCAGGAACGATCGATAGCTTTTATTTTTATTCGCTGCTTGAACTCTTCCCATTGTCCTGCAAGTTTAACGTCATCGTTTATTTTGATTTCATTGATGCAGTTCATTACCTGATCTAAAAAACATTCATCGGTGATTAGATTGGAATTCATCTTCCACAGCTCCCACGAAAAACTCCCACCTTTTGTTTTCTCTCCAATATCACATTTAACTAAACAATGATCGCTGAAGGAAATTGGGTTGACAGCATAGGTCTTACAGTGTGCGATTATTTCAAGCGACACGTAAATGCGGTCGAGGCGAGCATGGCTAGTCCCCTGAAAATGCGTGAAACGCACTTCTCGCGTCCCCTCCATACAGCCACCTACGTCTTCTAATTCATATTCGGTAATTATGTCAGCTAGCATGCTGCTACTGTTATCGCGCAAGACGCGTCCGTTTGATCGGTCTCGCACATTAAGGACGCAGTTAAAATCCCCTAGTAACACTGATTTTCTTTCCAAACTTAAGTGCTCTTTTAGTTTCGAAAAAAAGAGCGCGCGTTCCTCACAAAGGGTCGGTGCATAAATACACACAATACGCCACTGATATTCATTAAAAACAAAATCACAGGAAACCAATCTACCAGACGGGCAAGAGAAGATATCTTGCACTACTAGACCCGATAACTTCTTAATGAACAAGACACAGCCTGCAGACGACCCTATTGCATGACTTACAATTGCATAGTAACGCGCCGTAAATCTCAGCATCATGCCCCGGGTCTCCTCGTCACCGTCAACTTTTGTTTCTTGTACAGCTAATACATCCAGATCATGATCCACGAGTAGCCTATAGACTTGGCTCTGTTTCCGCTTGGCAGCGAGACCTCGTACATTTAGCGTTGCCACTCTTAGTGTCGGTACAAAAGCCATGGCTACCCAGTGAAGAAGTTAGCCCGGGGCATGATGCTTACCTTCAGCGTCTAGCTCGTAGCTAGACATCTCCGGAGCCTCCAGGTGGACCCGTGCCACTGGAGGGTGGTGGCGGCCTGTGATTGTCCAAAGTCGGGCTTGGACGCAGCCTTGTGCTACTGCGTCGGAACGAAGACGCCTTCGCAGGAGGACCATCCCCATGCTTTCCACTGGATCCCTCGCTCGGTCCTGCAGACTGTTCGTGGGGTCTTTTGCTGGGGGGCCCCGACATTGGTGCTTTCGCTCTTCACTGGAAGTTGTTCGGTCGATTCCGTGCCCTCGGGTGGCTTCGTTGGGGCACTTGTGCCTCCTTCCTCGGTTTGACAGGCTGGCTCTTGCGTAACCTCACCAGGTCTCTTGTCAGCTTGTACTATTGGCCCCCTCTCCGCAAGCTTGCGCGGCTGTACATACTGAAGTATCTGGGTTCACCAAGTCACCGGCCCCTTTCGCAGCGTCCTCGGCCTCGGTCGCGTCCATCACCACCAACTGTGCTGTGTCTTCACCTTCGGCGGGCCCGATCGTCGATGCGTACGTGCGCACGCACTGATCTTCACTGTGGCCGAACCGACGACAGCGTGAGCATCGGGGTACCTTACACTCCCTTCTGACGTGGCCGGTACCTTGGCAGCGCAAACACTGCATTGGCCGACCAGGTGCAACCACAAGAGCCAATTCACCGGCTACCCTGATTTGATGCGTGCGGGAGATCTTCCACCTTCACACCGCTCTTGAGCTTAAGTAGCACGGAACGCGTGGTCGACCCCTTCTCATTGACTCCTTGGACGCGCCAACGCTCCCGTGTGACTTGAATAACCTTCCCAAAAGCCGCCAACGCCGTTCGCACGTCTTCATCGTCGACACCGTAGAGCAGCCAATGAAGACGCAGCCGCACCTGCTGATCTTGGGGGTCTACAATGATGCAGCGTCGCCCCTTAACTTTCAGCTCCTTCACGTCCAGCAAACGTTTCGTAGCGTCGGCGTTACTCATGGTGACAGCCCAGACATGATTTATCTGGTAGGCCCCCAGGGCCAACATCTCCGGCAGCAGTCCCGTAGGGCCAAGCGCGTCTCGGAAATCTTCCACTCGATACGGTCTGCCTCGCACATCGCCATGTAAAAACACAGTGTTTTGCGCGACGCGTCCCTTTGGCAGTGGGGGCAAAATAATCTGGTATCCTGCGTCTTCATCTTCGTTCATCCTGTTTCCGCGGCTAGTCTGTGCCGCAAACGCCGCTCCTTCGGAGCACATGATTCCTGCGTCCGACGCGTGTGAGTGCCGACGAAAGAATGAACTTCCTCTGCTTGGAAATGCAAAGATGCAAATAAAATAATAAAAAAATTCGGGGCCTGAGTGAGGATCGAACCCCGGCCCTCTGCGCGGCAAGCAGGTGTTCTACCACACAGCCACGCTTCTGCTTGGAATTACATTGAAAATAACTTCCTCTACTTGGAAAATGCAGTGGAAATAACTTTCATGCTTTACAAACACACGCGTCCTTTATAGAGGCGTCACAATTCAATATGTAATATCGCAGTAATATTGTGTGGTACAAGCGTACATTGCCATCGGGCGTCAAAACATGTGAATAACATAATGATATAGCGGTTCAAAGCCGGCTACCCATTACAAAAGGCACACACTTTACTGCGCGTATTCCCTTAAGACCACGTAGTGGGTGCATAGCAAGTTCGAAAACATTTCCCGCTCATGATTGCTCGTGGTTTAAAGCATGCTACCATTTACATAGTATGCACTAAGTGGTTGAAAGTACGCACTAGGGACAGGATATCGCTATCGCGTTCAACTCTCAAAGGCGAAGCTTAAGGGTTCCCCAATTTTTTAGTGGACCCACTGGTGAGTAGTGGGCTTTACCCAATTTCTATTGCAGATACACGTTTATGATGATGGTTTTTGGCTCGCCGGACAAGGAACGATTTACTAAACAATTTCGCTGTTAAACTTACAGGATCATAACTGAACCTGTCAGAATGAATTATCATACAGCCCAACGCTGCACTAATAGAATTTGATCCTATATGATTCTTGTTTTACAAAAAGAGGAGAAAATAACAAAGCTGAAAGCGGCCACACATATCGAAAAACATGGTTCATCCCTTTGTCATAGGAATCCGTAAAACACGAAAGTGAAACATGTCTCTACTGAGGTTGTAGAGAGTTTATTGTGTATTGTTTCGCCACAAGGGCAAAGGAATGAATGCTATAGCAACAAGTCGTAATGTCACGCGACTTCCTGTTCGATTCCCGGTGACGGAACTTTTTCTTGCAAGGTTTTTTCTTTGCCATATGTTAGTGTATATTTTTGAACGTCATACCCGTGACGGAACTACGTCAGAGGAGCCGTCGTCGACCCCGGCATAAAACACTTTCGTGTTAAAATTAGCTGTGAAGGCGATACAACACTCCATTGATTTACCATGTGTCAAGATTAGAACATCCCGCCTTGCTGTTCTCTAGAGCGGTTTCTGCTCTCTCGTATGGCTCGCACTGAGCAAACACGTAAGCGGTGAAGTTGCAGCAACCTCAGAATTTCAATCGCCCAATCGTCGAATACACGTCGTCATCTATAACAGCAAAACAAAATTTGCCTTCGGAGTACAGTAAACTGGGCAAGTTGGTATTGATTCATTATGTTGACAGCGCGAAAAGAACGGGAAAAGTTACTAAGGCACACATACGACAGGACACAGCGCTGTGTCCTGTCGTATGTGTGCCTTAGTAATTTCTCTCGCTCTTTTCGCGCTGTAAACATAATGAGCTTGCCTTCGGAATAAACCCTACCCTGCTCGCCTTCTTCGGACATGCCCCTTCGCGCAGTGTAAGTGTATGCGGAAGATTATCGCCTGATCATGCTACCTTCATTTCTTCATTTTTTCTCTCTTTCTTTCTGTTTATTTCTTTAGGGCCGAGGCCTCTATATCGTACAAGGCGACCTTGGCCGAGCTGCAACTTCGAAACTTCAAGCGCCGTTGAGGCAAAATTGCAGAGCGATAAAGAGTGCTGCGAACTCGGTAAAAAGGCGGGCAATTTTCTTATGCGTTATTATGCTCTGGAGTCTCCCGGAATGCCCAAATTGATTCTGCGTGTTCCCCGCGAGCAAAATGTAGCGCGTCAGATTTCACTCGAACCGATCCCAGCCGGCCGGATGGCAGATGCAGTACACCCAGTGAGAAACTATGGGACGTTGTGGTCATGCGACGATAATACCTCAAGTTCATTTGTCACTCAGTTAAATAGGGCAAGAAATTTGAAACCAGCAGAAATACATTTAGAAGATCTCATCGCCGCAAATAAGACGCAACCAATGAAGGCTGTGTGAACACATCGACACCGGCGGTTTAATAATAACAATTATGTTTGATAAGCAGTTGCCAAATATAAGATGAAAAAGTTCTTTCGAAGAAATCCGGTTCCTGTCTCAACGTCATCAATGATAGATTTTTTTTATAACAGAAAACTAATAATAATAATGGGAATAAAGACAATGGAATAAACACAAGATCACCCACTCATCTGTCATGGGAAATTGGTGCAGGCGTACTTCGTTATTCTGTTCCATTACTTACAAAAAATATATATTTCTATTCAAAACAACACGCTGGCTGTTATTGTTTTTTTTATTAGGCGCCAAAATACTCATCCTTCTGTGAAAGCTTTAAAATTTAGTTTTTCTCAAAGTAAGTAATGACTCGACTTCTATGGTGGTGATTTTGGCATTGTAAAATTTACTAATCTTATAGTGTTCTTAACAATTCGCCTTTGATGAGCTTCGCGTTTTAGCGCAGTGCTTCACAATACCCAGTAATAGCTGTCTATATACGGCGTGTTTAATTTTCATTTGATAATATATTGGATAATATCTGCCATTTTTTTTATTCTCACCTATTAAGCATACAGTTCTATGTCATTGGTTAGGTTACTTCATTCGAAACAAAAATAATTTCAAAATGAATTCTGGGTGTTGCCGACCCAAAACTGTAGATAGAATTGCGAAGGATGTCATAATGAAAGAGCGCGTTTAGTTAAGCACTCCCGCGGTTTTTTGTGTGTTTGTAAAGAATTTGTAAACGTTGTGCGTTCGTGAAGAATGTCAGAAAATCCAGCTGAACTTCACTGCGCGAAGCTATAGCGCAAATATATGTGTGTTATGTAGCACCGACGGCAAGTAGCTATGCTTCAAGAGTGTCGCTTGCCTTATAGTTTACGCTGAGGTGCTGTCATTTAGAGGGGCCCCTACTGAAACATTGCGTATGAGAGTCCAATAATTTCATATAAGTTTCCTTACGGCATCTACATAGAGGGGTTACATATTGTCTACATTTGTGTCATATATTTCGGTAAGATTCTTACGGAAATATATGAAGAATATGTGACTTACCTTCGGGTTCTCTAAGGAAACCGAAAATTATTAGAATAGCATTAGGAACGTTGCCGTAAAGGCCCTGCAATGATTTTACAAGTAATAATCTAATGACATCTGTGTGGAAGCTTATTGCGTTACAATTTGCTGCAGAAATTCTTGTAATTCTCAAGTATGAGCGGAGTTACAGGTATTCCTCTCACTGCTAAAGCGCTTTCTCTTTCCTTTCGTCCCAGCGACCGCGCCGGAAGCTACACAGGGAGGGGGGACAAAAGTCCTAACCACACGTACGCGTTACAACGCGTCAGCGCGTGGCGTGACCTCTTTCTATGCGAGCCTTCATCCTACAGAGAGAGAGGACGCGCAGCTTCACGCAGCTGGGCGTCCGCTCTTTTCATGGGAACGCGACGCGACGCCGCGTCTACGCGCCACGTGCTGACGCGTTGTTACACGTACGTGTGGTTAGGGCTAACGGGGCGAAATGCTGCATCAGTGCGCGTCGTGGCCCTGAGCGCTTTCTTTTTTTTTCTTCTTGTACGCGTCGGCTGACATCCGGCGTCATCACAAGCGCACTATAGTCGGATTAGAAGTCCGGAGAGGCCCCCCCGATAGCTTCCACGACTAAGGAAAGAGTCCCGCCCATGCACACAGTGATGATATCCGAAGGCGGAGCCACTGGGCCGTGGGGCTGATGACGTTAGTCTAGAATGAGGGCCCAATGGTGCAGTCTTCTGTGCATCCGCCTTTGAGGAGGAAATATCGCCGTCTTCTAAAGTTGCATCCGCCTGTAGTTTTACTATATACTGTGATTCTAGCACTATAAAGCACAGCGTGGGTGCGTGGCGACACCCCATGGCGGCCGCGGTAGCTTTGCAGTCGGACTCGTCTATAATAAAATTTGCCGAGCGAAGGGGCAACGATATCCTGCTCTCTTTGAAATGTAGTTGTAAATTGTTCGCCGCGTGCAGAGCTATAACATTTGGCTCAAAATTAACAGGAGCCACGGCCACCGGTTCGCAACGCTTTCAGATTATGTTAAAAAAATTGTTGCTTGTTACCTTAGCTCGTACCTTAGTTCGAGTCCTACTGCTGTAGCAGGACGAAACAGTGCACAATTAATCAGCAAAGTCTGGCTTATTAAGGAGCAGCGTCGCTTGTTGTGCAGTTGATTTAACTCGCATACTCTGTTTACCGCTCACAGATCTAAAACGTGTTCCTCGTCTCAGGATAAAATTATTTAATCTTTTTAAGATAAGGTGGTGTGTAGCGGAAAGCTGAACTGAAAAAAAAAATACCACTTTGTGTTCGCACATGTACCTGGTGCAGTTAGTAAGGGCAAGACGACTTGAACGAATGATGTTTCATAGCGATGTCCCATTTAGTTTGAACACGCCCCCTAATGACCTCCTATTTGCACAAACACCGCTCTTCTCTAGTAAAGGATGGGCAAAGATTTGGCAATGGACGTACATAAAAATGCAGCCCGTACACGTAGCAAATAAATGAAAGGCAAGCAGGCTTTTTCAGTAGCAAAGGTTGGATACGTTGCCCGATGGGTCTCCTCAACATCTATCTATCTATCTATCTATCTATCTATCTATCTATCTATCTATCTATCTATCTATCTATCTATCTATCTATCTATCTATCTATCTATCTATCTATCTATCTATCTATCTATCTATCTATCTATCTATCTATCTATCTATCTATCTATCTATCTATCTGTCTGTCTGTCTTTGAGAGTGTCGCTTGCTGTTGGTCGTTCTCGTATACAGAGCGGCACCGCGCAGACTTTATCTGCCAGACTTTTTTCTTCTGATTCAGTCTTTTCTTCTATGTTCCGGCGCGGACTTCTCTTCCCAGTTGCCGCCATACGTTTGCTCCCGTAAATGGCTTTGGCTATGTCTATTTCATTTAATTTTTCTAGCCGCCTCGACACCGCGAACCTTACGACCCCCCCCCCTCCCCCCCCATGAGTGCCGTGGTTCGTCGGATCGTTGAAATAATGAGCCAGATAATTGCGTCAGCGACGTCTGTAACGGCCGCGATCAGACGAGCTTCTTTCGTCTTAACAGGGCGCCGCAGTCGTTGAAGTGCTCACCCCTCTTCCCTCGTCGCTACTTCTCTCGGAGTTCTTACCGCTCCCTTTCCACCCTCCTCTTCTTCAGCCACCCTCGATCACTCGATTTGGCTTGGCTCGACTCTCGACGGGGCCAACGAGCCGTCGACGCACTATACTTAGCGAGGAAGAAAATGCTTCGAGCATGGGTGTTGTTTCTGTAGCCGCGTTTGCACCATGGCGGCACGTACTGCCATTTCTCCGTCATCGCTTATTCTTCGAGCGTTTTCCTTTAATGCCTCCCAGCGTCGGTTTGCACAGGGCGAGAGCAGTTCGCCGTAATAAATAATTCGCGCCCATTAACTGGGAGCATTACAAAACGAGGTATCGCGTGTACTTCTGTTTTTTTTTTTTCGGTACAGCATACGTGGTTCTCCGTACCCCTTAAGGTCTAATATTTTTATTATTGCTTTTGTTGCAGTTGGTATCTCCTTCGCCATCGAGTGTTTCACTCGCGGGTGTTTGTTCGCGCACTCCAGTAGGGTCGCCGCTCACCGCTGCTGGCGCTGCTGTAGCGGCTGCCGGAATAGCAGACGGCAAGGAAATATGATGTCGCGCTTGTCGTCTCCTGTTCGTGAATGGCGAGCTCTGTCGTCTGCTTTTGGTGGAGTGCTGTACTCTTGATACATCGTGCACTGCCCCCAATAATATGGTATCCTGCATCGGTGTCGCGGCTTGCTGCGATTTAATTGTCGCCTTCTCCTACTCTCAGAAAAAAAACCAAATAACGATCTCTTTCCGTAGGTGTGGCTATTGCGATGCCCGTATGTATGCTGGATGACAGTGGGCCTACAACGTGTATAATTCCCGTGCCAATAGCATTTGGCTTACCGGGGCCACTTCCCCTGTTTAACCTTCTCTCGTGTTCTCGCATAGACGCTGCCGGTAGTGTGAGTTTCGCTTCACGTGGGTGGTCCCGGGGTTATGGATAATGTTTATGGCTGTTATTAGAAGAGTCTTTATGACCGGATGATTGTAAATGGAAACGGCCCGTTCCTTCCACCATACATACATTTCTCCCTTCGTTGGCTATGTGCACTCGGCAGTGCCCTTTATTCGGGGGCGTTATCGTGAGCCGCCGATTATACTACGTGCTGAGTCGTACTTGCGTTCTTGCCCTGCCAGGGCCCAAGGTGGCCGACAAGGCTGGGAGCTCGGACAGTGGAAGCAGCACGAAACACTGTTTGTTAGGCCTGATGAGTGATCGGTCAGAAGGCTACGGCTCAAAGTGATTATTCCTCCATTGGTACAATGATGCGCTTTTAATGGCATGAGAATAACAATTACATGCCTGGTGGTCGGGCTCTGGGAAACGAGGGCATATTTTGTCGTGATTCGAAAGCGTAAAGCCTGGTGCAGGCTATGCAGCAATAGCACTGCATAATGATGCAGCCTGGTAGTATCTGACATAAGATCAGTCCTAATTTATGATGTTTCGGTAGTAATGGAATAAGAGATAAGCGATTTTACGGAAGCCAGAGCGGTAACAATTTTCCTGGCGTATAACAAGGAGTCGTCTATGTTCTGTTGTGTATATTGCACTGGCTGCAGCAAGCACATCATCTGTTTTACGACGTTTTCCGTGAAGCCGTTTTCGCGAATATATTCAGAGCTCGCGCCGGCATAATTCGGGGGGCGGGGGAAGGCAGTTGCCTTCAGCGAATGTGCGTATCTATTCCCTTGTGTCAACATTACGCGCATTCAGAAGACACGCCGCGGTGCACGTTCATGGAGATGGCACCGTTTTCATTTACGTGCATGTGTTGGCACGAACGAAGGAGCTTCAGTACGTCAGTTGCGCGCGCCGCGTAGTAACCACATAGGGAAACACGATTAGAAACGCTCGCATGCTCTCGGGTTGCAGTCTAATGCAGTCATCAAAGAATGACGGGCCGCCCTCTCGGCATAGGAGAAGTAGGAAATAGACGAGCGTATACAACTGACTGAAACGCGCCAGTGTCGTACGGTCTGCTGGCCAGCATTTGTGCGCATGCGTTGCGCTAACAACTCCATGCAGTTGTGGAGGAAACTGGGCGTTAATATGGTGGTGCACGCACAAGCCGATTGCTCGTTTGTCTTTTTGGGAACTTTGTTCTTCGTAATCTTTCTTTTATTTTTTTAGCACGTTCGAGGGAGGGAGAAATGGGCATCCGTGATTGGCGGCTCGCGGATCATGCTTCATTTTCTCGTCTTGGGCCAGTCCCCTAAAACGGGCACACCCCTGATGCTTCATGGCCAGGAAGGATAGGGACGTGCGTCTATTACTTTTAGGCGATGCATTCAGAGAAAAGGAAGATAGGTAATTGTGTCTGTTGCGCACTCTTCAGAGCTGCCCATACATATTTCACTTTCTGCGCATGTCGGCTAGGCTAAATCAGTTCGCCAGCGATTGTGGTAGGGCAGTAAGCTCGAAGCGACTGGTGGGGGTGACCCTTACTGCAACGATGTAGTGAGTTGTTTGGCGATTGTGTTCTGTAGACTTATTCGCCTTCACATTGTCATGGCGAAGCACCGTGGTAACAGACTGAATGAGCCTTTTACTGTGAATATCAAGGGCGAGATGATGATATATGCCGGTTATGACAGTTGTTTTTTTGCATGCGCAGAAATGATGCCTTGCTGCGGTGTTCGTGTAAGTGCGAAACTATAGCCGCTGGCCGTCCCACGAATTTCTCACTCGTTCGCATACCTTTGCCAAGGATGAAGAGTCCAAGTTTATGAGAACTTGTCTTTCGTCGAGACCGCCGATACCCCCGATCCACCGATAATGCTGTCTTTCCCTGCATATGCATGCATAGATCTGTTAAGCACCTACGTTTTTGTTCCGCTACAGTTTGGCGATTCGGTTGATAGTCGGTACTTGTGCTATTTCCCCGCTCTTGTGTTAGTGTATGCACACTTAACCTGTACAGCGAAGCTGCATATGATTAAGCAAAACGGAAATTCGCCCGTCCTATCACAGTCCCTCAATACTTTTGTAAGCTATTGAGCGCTATTTACGCGAAAACTCACATCTCATTATGTTTGTGCCACAGAAATTGAGGAAGCCCCACTACTGACTGTAGTGGCTGTCTGTAAATGAAGGGCCGGTATGAATGCGAAGGTAGTTCAAAAATACTAAAAGAGAAAGAGAGGTACGCCATTGGCTGCATCAACAGTGACGTTGTTGTGTCCGTTGCAGCCTACTCCGACTACTACCTCATTAAGAAACGCAACGACACACCAATAATTCAGAAAGACTTTAGTGAACTATAGGGATTTACCCATCGGAGCCGCAGGTTTCAGCTTTGCTGGTTAACCAGCTGTGCCTTGACGGGTGACTTTTCCAACCACTAATAGGCTGCTTCTGCGGCGGTTGCTGATGTTGATATGCGTAGACGCGATTGAAGAGTCGGATAAGTTATATATGCCCTGTGACTGCTGTCAAGTACTGAGAAAGAATGTGCATCAAGAGCGCCAAATCGCTCAGTATTAGGAAATATTTGTATGGAGTGGCGTGACCTTTCCTTCCCCCCCCCCCCCCCTTCGTTGGCCGCTTGGACACGTTGTTAAGCCTAGACGAATAGAGGGATACGGCGCAGCACGGAGTAAATCTCGTAGCGAGTGGTTTTAACGAGCGCGCCCTGTCGGTGCTTGTTATTTCGTTAGAAGGCGTGCGAACGCGCCGTTTCCGAAAGAGTGTGGCGTGAGGCGGCCATCTCGTCACGCCACGGGCTCGAGGCACAGCCAAAATATAGAGACGACCGCGCCACCCAGCGGACCCTCATGGCTTCACGACTTCACGCACCACGCCTGCGCTGTTTGCGTTGCCAAATGGCCGCGCCGCCCGGGAGCTTATTCCTTTATCTCGCCTCGATTAATTTCTTTCATGTCACTATTTCTCGGCATCGTACAGCCTTTTCAAAAGCGCGCATGTTGTTTATTCATTTCCGTGGTGCCCATTGTTGCCGTATCTTTGGCCGTCTTGCATCAGTATCCGCTGCAGTGTCCGCATAGAGCATATACGAGGTTGCTTGACATGGTTCCATGGAGGCGTTATTTCGGGCGTATGCAGACCGCTAGCTTCTGAAAGGCGCGCAAGAGTTGCCGATTTGTAAAATCGCGATACAGCAGCGATAATGGCGGTTCAAAAAAAAAAAAAGCGACTGACATTGTCGTTGTATAACTTGCCTAATTGGTATTTTAAAGGTAGCTACTTAACGACATGGGCCGTCAGATGCTTGAAGTATTTCGCAGTTCAGGAAGAGTTCGTCCTTGTCCGGGAACTTTTTGCCAGCTATAGTTCTTCCTTACTGAGAAATCCATGTGCAGTGCCTTTTGTCGCTCACTGCTATAAACGTCTGTGTTTCTGTTTTTACAGCGAAGCTATACATGACTAGGCGAAACCAAAGCTCGTCCGTCGTACGCACACCGAAGCTTGTGGCGCGTATGTGCTACGTGAATTGGGCAAGCTCCACTACTCAACGCTCTTCCACTGAAAATGAAGGTGGGCCACATACGCGGAAAATACCGATTAGGATATATAAACAGACGGAACCAATCATTGAGAAAGGCTTTAATGAACCCTTGGGATGAACTCAGTGTATAATTCCAGAACCGCACGTTTCATCTTCGCTGTTTTAGCATCTCTAAGAAGTGTAAATGGCTATTATATGATGCAGGAACGATTACTATGCAAACGGGCTCCGAAAGCATTTTTGTAAATGCGAAGCGTTCTCCACCCCATTCGCATCTTACCAGAGGACAAGAAATCACGCTCAGACTTCTACAGACAGGGGTTTACCCCTGCGCAGCTGACGTTTCGATTTATACGCATATATCTTCTGACTGACCCGGACTGTGTGTGTGTGTGTGCACATTTGAGCACATGATGTGGGACTGCCCCCACATACCCAAGCAACTCAAGCTGCAAATCCTCCCAAGACAGTAGTTTTATTCCGCCATAAAAAGCACGGATCGTCACCGTGGGCTTCGGGCAATAAAAGGGGCCCATGATGCCGCGGGCAGGTATTCCCTGTCTGTTCCAACGTGGGACGGCCCGCAGGGGGGTCGGGGTAAAACCCGGCTCTCCTCCCTCTGTGCTCAATAAAGTTATCTATCTATCTATCTATCTATCTATCTTAGCGAACTGCCGGCACTTTGAGCGTTTCTATCTATGTATCTATCTATGTAGCCGCCTACGTCTGGGTGCTCTCGTGATCACCTCGCTAACTTGGCGTGGACCAAATTTAGTATGGAAGGGTAAGTGGGTTTCAGCAATATGTCTGGCTGGTCTTGACCTGAATAACGCGAAAATACCGTTGCGTACGTCGTGAAAACCTCTCCCCTAGACACGTGTGGCACATGCCCGTATACCGCGGGCCGCGGTATGCGGGTGTGCGCCTCGGGTAATTGACGGTTTATATCTACCCAGGAATGGCGAGCACAAAAATTGGTTATTTAGATGCGAGACCGTTCAGAAAAACTTACATCGGCAGCTTTGAGGCAACGAATGCAAAGAATAAATATCAGGGTACTAGCAGGAATCGAACCCAGGTATTCTGGGTGGCAATTACGCATTCTACCACAGAGCCACGCCAGGTCTCGGAACTGTTTTGGAAAGATACCCTTTGCAGGCGTAATGTTGGTGAAACGTCAATTGGGGTTGCAGTGCTGGCTAACTAATTTTATGTTGCTGTTGGAATCGTTACGCAACTGTGAACAACTGGTTATATAAAACATATGCGACTATCCAACATGTCTGTGCGTACAAAATATGTACGTATGTACATATTTTGTACATCCATTCATCATGGTAACATCCATTCCCATGGTACGTGGGATCTGCCAAATTTTGCTCTTCGCTAGACCTCTTCTTTGTTTCAACAGTAATTGATGTGATGATCTGCTGTATATCCTGCCAGTGGCAGTTGTCCGTTGTAAACTGATACTTCAGCTCATATGAAGAAGACCATTGATGCACGAGCAGGAGACAGGACTTCATAATATCTTCAAACAAGTTGAACAAACTGTGTCTCTCAGGTAGCTCACGATTCGCGCTTCCCCGGGGAGGAACCCCTTCTATCTTGCAGACAGCACTTTTTTTAATGTGGTAACAGTAAAATTAGAGTTCTAATGCGTTTATTGGCGTTTTCTAGTATCCTCGGTGACGAATCGATGGATGGTGCATGAGCAATCCCTTACGCTGAAAAGTAGGTACCACAGCTATGTTATGTTGCCTGTCGTCTAAGCCTGCCGCGTCTGGCGGATTATCTTGAGGTACTGGGCTCTCGTCAGCAATCGTAGGCTTTTCTGTATCGGTCTTTTAAGGAGGTTGTTTACTCCTCCTTTATACAGGGTTGACGAGCTATAGCCAAAACAGCTAACTAGTGCAGGCTTCCGGGTGTTAGGTCGTGCTTCTCAAAAATCTTTATAGAGTGCGACGTGAGAGAGTGAGAATCTGTTTAAAGAAAGCTGGAGGGTTGGCCCGGCGATACGCCTGTAGCATGCTTATCCTATTGGGCATGATGAAAAATGGAATGAAAACTCGCTCTGCAATGATGAGGCAATGGTTTGTACAGAGCTTGACCCAGATTGTATGATCACGCGGCTGCTGAAAGATTCTGGCACACATGCTTATGTCGTTTGTATTGAATTTTCGAACCAGGTGAAGAACGCCACTAAGCCACAAAGTCACGTTCCGTGTCGGCAATCTTGTTGAGCTGACGTGCCAAAAGAAGCGATAATATGGCCTTTACTTCCTCAAACAATCGAAGTGTCTGAATTTACTCCAAGCGAAAATAAACGCACTCTGTAATACCTACACTGCTAAGCAATCCTTAAGGTTGAAGTCAAGGTAGTCGAGGAACTCTCATTTCCCACTACTCCCCTCGTGATTTCTCACTAGTTGAAGGCAAGAGGTGGCGCCACTGCGTCCCGCCGATCTGTAGGAACCGATCCGTCGGCAACGGGCACGAACAGACTTTTTCACAAACCTTGGCTCGACATTCCACGACGGAGGAGCTGTTCAACAAATGCCTTGGCTGCTCGACTCAGTGCTTGCCTTTGCTGCTCGGGGCTCAGAACGTGTAATTGAAAACCGGTCCCGGCTGTCAACGATGGTCAATTTGACAAGATCGATGGGTGTCCGTGTACCTATAGTCGCGCTCTGTCCGTGAGCGGCGTGCTTGTTTGTGCAAGCGGCGTTTGTTGCGGCAGGGGTGAGAAAGAGGGCGTCGCTGTTGGCAATCGGAAACACGATTCCTATGACGTGCACAACACACACCTTGTACACATGCGTAATCACC
This sequence comes from Rhipicephalus appendiculatus, assembly GCA_030522465.1. Classification (NCBI taxonomy): domain Eukaryota; kingdom Metazoa; phylum Arthropoda; class Arachnida; order Ixodida; family Ixodidae; genus Rhipicephalus; species Rhipicephalus appendiculatus. Next base: position 70,506 of record JALIZH010011843.1, read on the forward strand.
GCTCGCCGCTGCTCTCAGTGCTCCACAATCTTTCTTCTTCGAAGCCGGAGCAACGGGAAAGGGCAGCTTGGAAGACGATGGCTACGGAGTCCGCGGGAGCGATCAGCGCGACCAACGATGCCAGCGCCATCTTAAACGGTTGGCGTCGGCGGCAAGCAATTGATTGTAATTGCAGGTTTGTAGTGCAGGGGCTCTGCCAGCGTTCAACAGATGGCGCCCCCTTGGGCCTCGCGCGACGGAGAGAAACCAGGCATGGCTAAAGCTTTTTCCTGTATTTTTTCTTTGTTTCTCGCGTATTATCGCAATTCTTTCTCTCTGTGACGCCCTTTTTGTAGAGGCTATACCTTTCCACTTGTTTACTCCATCGCGTTTCGTCCTAACTCGCCGCTTCTTCCTCTCGTAGCCTCCAGGTGGCGCTTCCAGAGGCGCTTTCACACAGTTTTTGTATGCTTCCGTCTGTTTCACATATCCCAAAAGCACCGCCTGACATGATTCTGAGTCCGGTTTACTACTACTGTAATAACCTGGTATGCTAATTTCTGACATGTATTTGCATTACGCATTCAGATTCTCCACAGCGGTGAAGTCCACTGCACAAAACTTCGCTCAGTGAGTCGAAGGTTATTCAAGTACTGCAGGGGATCTTTTAGCCTGCCCTTTCGGACGCGGCGGTAACCAGCAAATAGGTAACGAGCCCTTTTTTTCTTAATATTAAAAGTTATTTGTTTTCTATATAGAACTTTAAAATACTGTATTTTTATTTTTATTTCTTTGGGAGAAGTCCCTATGTCTATGGCCTACTCTTACCTGCGCATTCCTCGAGTTCGATTCTAATAATTTTTTTCTCTGCTTTACATTCACCAATCATTCATGCGTAGCCTGCTTTCATGGTTAGCAATTAATACTTCCCCCCCACTTGGAACCTCAGATCCTCTGAAAAAATTCGCACATTCTGCAGATCTTGTTGAATGAATATGCTGATAATTATTGCACCGTGTAGACTATAGAGGTTCACTTTTTTTTTGCATCGTCTATTGCCATTTCTTGGAAGCTGTCGAGTCCCTTTCCAGACTTCTAGCGTCGTGATCACGCTTCAGGGTGAACAGATCACGTGGTTTGCGCTCCCACCTGCTTCTTTCTGAAAAGTAAGTTTGGGCAGAATGTCGTTTTCTTTGCGACTCAACGTGGTGGCATTAACGCCATTATTATGACTTCTCGGTTTTGTTTTGATAAGATGTTTTCTAGCTCACATTGTTTCGTCTCTCTTGTTTATTAGTTGCCCGTGGACCGCGGCACGTGTCTCTTCGGATTGATTAATGGACGACTCCCGCGACGATTTCACCTCCGCGCCGTATATTCTGAATTATAATATGCGGGAGGATCGCAGACCGTGAAAGCGTGACGCTCAGTGCCCATCGGCGTCAGCAAGTAAGGAGAAATGTGTCCCAGGGTTTAGGGGTGCAGAAAAAGTGACGCTCGATTATTTAGGTGGGAAAAAAAAATAAAGAGCGAAGCAGACCATTTACAGCACTCGGCCGCGCGCGACGGTTCGGCTCCTGCAGAAGCCTAACGCGGGATTTATGCAAATGGTAGGGCTTTCATATACGTGTGTATGTGTACCGCGCTCACGTTTCATAGGGGTGGGAAGGCGCTGCGCTTTCGACTCTCCGGTAAAATAGGACTCATTCTGGCGGTATTTCGTTCGTTTGTTTTTTGTTTCTTTTTTTTTTTTTTCAACTGCAGCGGCACTGCTTTCATCTCAACTTGTTGAGGTTATGTAATCTGGTTTCCTTTAGCTTTGTTTTTTTTTTGTCATTTCGTTTTGATTGAGATTATCTGGATGTACGTCTGTAAACCTATACCTTTCTCGAAATAAAATTTGTGTCGCGAGTGCAGCCTTAAAGTCGTTTCTTCTTGCCTTTGTGCTGCGTGTCTGTGTATGCACTACCTCCCAGCTCTTAGTCATTATGAACTATTCTGATACTTAGGAACGGAGGACCATTTTGGCTGCACGTGATCGCTGGTAGGCTGTGAGTGAACGAACCGGCGGCCGCCTCTGGAAAGACACATATGTCGTCATTAGTGACGTATACTACGATGAAATGTGCTCCGGGAGCCGTTCTGCACGCGCTGAGACTTTTAAGTGGAACTTATTCACCGGCGACTTTAGCGCTATCCACAAATGTCGCGAAATGGCTTCTAGTAAATTGTGTCGGGTGCTCACGCGTTTCTGCGGTCCTATTCGGACGACAGAAGAGTTTGAGTTGGCAAGCTATATTTTGATTCGCACACTATGAGGTTTTTCGCATATGGGAGCAGGTGACGCGAAAACATTGTTTCGTTTTGAAAGTTGTGATGACTAGGCAAAACCGCTATCTTAGCTTAACTGAAGTAAAATCTTTGCGTATGCAGCGTACATATTATTACTCTCTCACAGATATCGGTGTGAATTTGTGAGTTTTTTTTTATGGCCAATGCAGGAATGGTCTCATCTGATGGCATGACTTATCTAAATAGCGGCACAACTGTGGCGTCATCGTTGCCAGTTACCCAGCACCTCCACCGAATGTGACGGTCTTCATTCTCTGAAAAAGGCGGATGGAGTTCAGCCATCGCAACATAGTGTTGCTTCCTCTTCTTCCTTATCTCTGGAGCAAAGTGGCCGCAGCTCCATTTGTGCACCCTTCGTCATTGCTATGGTATTAGCAGATTATGTCATGCACATCATTGATTATATATTGCCTAGACATCAGAGTGAATGCTGAGGTAATGTCTGATGATTGTAACATCGCATGCCCTCTCAGGACCCTCTCAGGACCTATAATGCGGAATAGTGTAACTCGAACTTGCCATATTACCTAATTAAAACATATAAGCTTGTGTGTGAACCATGATGGGAAATAACACTTGTTGTCCGGCCCCTGCGCATTGCCTTTTAGTGTCAGCCTTTTAGTGTCAGTGGTTTTCTTTTGAAGTGCGTTGCTCCTTCCGTGCCATATTGCCATAGTTTATTGGTACACACATCCATGTGCGGCACCGTGTACTGCTGAAGAGAATGGTAATCTCAGCCTTTCTTATTGTGGGCTTGCGCAGTGGTTCTTAGAGACAACTAATGAGGTTCTTTTTTATGTTACAGTATGGTGTACATGATGCAACGGAGAGCTGAACGAAGTGCGGCCTCTAGGATTGTATCAAAGATGGGACTCATCAACCGTGTCCTTTCGCGTATATGCTGAGCCATACACTGATAAGGTCATTATTGTAATCAGCGATTTCCGATTGTGAAACGCTCAGTTTCATCCCGCTATGGCTGAGCCTCCTCTCATTATTTGTTTTTCTTCTACGCCCCCCCTAGCAAATGTTGGAGCTTGCCCGAAATAATTACTGCCCCGCGTACCTACAACCTCCGAGGCACGTACAAACGCAGCTGACGGCCGCGCCCGCTATTGGACGCCTCAACAAAAGAATAGTTAAATCACTATGTCCACACCACCGGAAACAACATTGAAAGAGCCGGATTTTCATACACCCTGAAACAGGATATAGTGAGTGTGCTACGAAGAAATAATGGGTCAATTATTGGGGGGACCAAATGGGGTGTCGTTCGCGTAAGTGATAAAAAGAGGTGCTGAATAAAAAACTCACATCAAGTGCACGGAATAATGCTCGGCTTGACTTGGCTGCGTGCTAGAGCTGGTGTGTACTGGTGAACTTTATAAGCAGGGGGGTCCCCGGAAAGTGGTGGCTCTCGCCACAGACGATGCAGTTTGGCTACGAGCTATAATGGTCCTAGCGAACAGCAGGCGAACTTTTCCTAGCAGTCATCCCAGGCTCACGGTTGCTGACGGCCGCAAAAGAAGGAGTGCCGGGCGTAGCAGATCACGGGGCACGCACGCACTCACGCGTCAATTAGAGGGGTCATCCTTCGTAGCGTTCTGAACACACCTGCTCGAGGCCACCGAAGATTTGAGGAAGGGATAGTTTCATCTTACTGCCTTACATGTCTGGTTTTTCATATGATGTGTGTCGATGAGGGAAGACGCCCGAAATTAGCACCTAATGGTCGTCTGCAGACGACTCTGGCTTCGAGCGGAATAACAGGTGGAACGAAGCAGAAGACGCCGCGGGTTGCGTCTACTTCGTTCCATTTGTTGTTTCGCTACCGCGCTTCGCTTTTCTTCCATTCATTTGTGTAGATTCAGGTCTGTGCTTACAGGTTCGGCCACAGACGCCATGCAAATGGCCTCCTTTCGCCCAGCTTCTTTATACCCCGTGGAATCCACATCGCAAATTGTTTTCGCTGTCTCTCCCCTGGCTCGGCAGAGGACATCAAGAAGTGGGAGCTCATAATAGGTACCACAGCCGTTGGCTTTTTGCCGACTGACGGCCATTTCCTGCGCCTCGCCTCTCGTTGTCTGCATAAGCGGTCATCCTGCTTTCGCCCCTAGTTGTGCCACGATCCTTCGTGCAAATTATTTCCATATTGCCGCGCCACAGTGTTGTATACGTTCCTCATGGTTGCTGGGGGCCACGTTTAGTCTACAGTTCTCATGAAGCATCAGACGACACCGACACGGAAGGCAACATTCGGGATAAGGCTTGCTTCCGGTAGCAAGCCTGACTGCTAATGGAAACAAGCCTTTCGGGTAGCGCTTCCGGCATTGTCTTGGCAGACAGGCCTACTGATGCATCAAGGGAAGCGGTGCAAGAATTCAACACTTGCCACACATAAGCGATCGGTATTGCATGTGTCGCGGTCGAGGTAAATGTCGGTACAGGATTTCAGATTCCTGGGTCAGTTTGTCTTACGCACTTTGCAGGCATGACCACTGTAACACGGTAGCTGTTAGAATATCCACTGTGTTAAATTTCACCTAGCGTCAATTTATGGATTCTTTAGTAAGATGCTGTGTTATAGTTAGTGCTTGTTCACGGACGTGATCGAGGCTGCGATAGTTTTGTGCATCCGGGAAGGTACGTAAAAAGCTGCGCTTTATCGCGATTTTCTTATCTCCAGAAGCACAGCAGAAGTTGTTAACCGTACCATAATATGGCGTGTGCTAGCCTGTATTATACACCGAGAAATTATATATGCCGTTCCATTAATCCCGTCTTCCCTAGTATTGCTTTCGGCGTTGTTTTCTAAACGGTCGCTGGTCGTGTTGAAAACGAGAAGAATATGCGGCTGAGTTAGCAAACGTAAAGCTTTTATAAATATTAGGACATACATAGCACTTGAGGCACATGTGAGCGTCTTAAAATGGCGATGGAACCATTCTGTCTGTGTGTCTGTCTGTCTACTATCTATCTATCTATCTATCTATCTATCTATCTATCTATCTATCTATCTATCTATCTATCTATCTATCTATCTATCTATCTATCTATCTATCTATCTATCTATCTATCTGTTATATGCGTTAGGAATTTGGAATCGTCTTCATCGCACGTATAAGAGCTTTCGTAAGCGAAGCCCACCGAGGTCCCGCTTTCAAGAGATTTTCTAAGAAGGCAGGAACGATGCAAGTAGTAGTGTAAAAAAAAAAACTCTGCGTATGGTACGCGCATTGTGATGAGAGAGAGTGGCTCTGTGCTAGGCACCGTCGTGGCGCTTTGATATGAACGCCTTTTGTCCGCAAACGCAGCACGCCTCACTGTCGCCGTGTGTGCGGCAAGAGTGCCCAGAGACAAAACAAAGGTTATAAAGGTAGCGACTCGAAGCTGGGGGCAGGGCACCGAAAGACAACGGAGAAGCCAACCACCCGCCATTTTGTGACCAGTGGAGGCGGTAGAGAAGGCGCCCTTGCGGAGAAGTACGCACACGCACGCACGTGGCAGTTGCGGTCTTTTATAGTATTTTTTAGTTTATTTTTTAGAACTTTAGTGGTCTGCAGTAGCGTCAGTATCCAACGCGGAGAACGAAAACCACAGCAGTCGAGAAACAAAGACCACAGTGGTCATTTCGACAGCATCCGCACGTAAGTGTAGCGTCCATTCGGCACCTGCACGTAAAGGCATCTTCGGGAGGCGAAAAGAGAGACAAGCGTGCGCACGTATTGTTCACCGAATAAATATACACACGAAAGCCAGCCAGTGAAACATTAGCTGCCGGAGCACACTTCAACGGGTGCTACTATAACGCTCTTGAATGATCCGTGAGCAGAGCTTCAGAAGCGACGTTTAGGAAAACGATGAAGGTTCCTGCCACTCCTACATCCTCAAAACCTCTTACGGGGCGTTACTGTCTTTGTCTTTCGTATTCTGTTCGTCCTCCACCGGCGTTTGACCTTCTTTTATAGTTTTTATCTTGGAGACAGGTGTCGCTGCGAGAGATCCATTGCGCCGTCTCGCTCTGTTGTGCATACTTTGCCACACTACTTGACCGCGTTACCTGTCTCTGAGCTGTGTATGTAGGCGAAGCGAGGGGACGTTTAACCGTATTCTTATAGCGATATATGGGGAATCAACACGCCAGTTTTGGTGGATGACTAAGATGGAGCAGCTGTTATAGCTGCGACATCGAACCACCGTACTCGCGCGCCGATTAAATTTCATGATGAGCAGCTGTGTTAATTAATATACACCGGCAATGAATTGGGTCAAACGAGGGTAGAAGATGTTGTACCAAATTTACATAAAGAGGACGCACTGTCGCTGAGAATTCATCTCCGTGTGGGAATGTATATATCTATTCAGTTCGATTCACCCGTCTTTGCGAACAAGGCGTGCTGCCGATACCCGGTGCGGTTAGGTTGTTATGATCTGATGATGATGATGATTGATTAGACATGGCGTTTCACTCCTCAAAGACCACTTGTGGCCAAAGACAGCCAAGCAACGTTGGCTCTAACAAACTACGTGCTCACTTCGACACGAGAAACAGCGCTCCTAGACGGCACGAAAAGTTACACGAAGTGTCTGTGTCCCTTCGTGTAACTTTTCGTCCCGTCTAGGAGCGCTGTTTCTCGCTCAGTATGTACCAACTGGCCCGCCAACAATCTTTGTCACTTCGACAACTTGCTGTTCACTGGTGCTGCCGCTGTGAGCAGCTGTTATAAAGAGAGAGAAATGTAAAGGGAAGACAGCGACGTTAACCAGAGGAAATCTCCAATTTCCTACCCTGTACTTGACAAAGAAAAGAGGGCGTAAAAGAATGCAAGAGAAGAAGACTCTGTTAGTATATGGCAAGGCACATCGGGAAATACAATCGGGATATCCTGGAACACAACAACCTGGCCGTGGCGCTGCTGAAAAGGATCTCCAGGTACACTCTCGTAAAGACTGTCCGGTGAGGTCGGAAATGCAAATATTTAGCCCTCATTTGTCGAGGACAGCAGCAGAAGTACCTTCTATCTCTGTTGTACAATATTTTTGTCAAATCTTTAAAACGAAGACTGGAGAGAAGTGACATTGAGTTTCATTCATCTTGCAGGCGTAACGTATAAAGAGTGAAAGAGTTAATTTTTGTACTGAAGTATGCGGACGACATTGTGAGGACGAAGCAAGGTATTTGCAAGAAGCGGTAAACACAAGATGCAATCAGGCGCCATATGTAGGCCTCAATTTTGGCGCAGAAGAGTCGGGAAACACGAATTTCAACGAAGGAATAACTACTGTTGTGAGATCGATTTAACAGGAAGCTATTGCCAAAGTCAGGCATTAAAGGTACCTGGAGGTATACAGTGAAACCTCGGTGATACGATCACAGCTCATACGAATTTCGGGGTGATACGAATTTTTCTTTGGTCTCGGCCAAGGCCCATTGGCCTGCAAGTAATGGAGAACGGTTGTTGCGAACCAATTTTCACCCCGTGACGTTTGATACGAACGTACGCCTACCGTTCGCGGAATATGCGCCTAGCACGTGGGAGCGTGGGAACGCAAGCGCGGGCATGTGCGCCGCACCGCCAACTCGTCAGAATCACGGTGTAAGGAAGATACTTATCTTATCTTCATAGACGTGTAACGGCCTCCGAGATTGTGTGCGCCAATCTTTAAGGCTCCAATGTGCCTCCGTCTGCCTTCGCGTTTAGATTACAGAGGGCATTGGCGCCATGCTTTTTTTTCTAACGCGTCGACGCGGGCTGCTGTCGTTGTACTGTGTTTACACGTGCCTGCCGCGTGCATCAGACACCCTATGAAAGGTGGACGAGGACCGAAACAAAGCGAGGATGGTATTGGCGAAGGAGTCAGGCCTCACAACGTCAACATGCGCGACTGTTGAGGTCGCACTTGTGCGGGCACGATCGTAAATCTCCCAAAAAACATCCCCAACACCTCCACGATAATAAAATCATAACATAGGACCGTGGTTCTGGAATTTTTGTGGCCTTGATCTATCGCGTCAAAGCGCTGGTTTTGTTACTTTTGCCGCAGTACTCCGGCGTCATGCGAAAAGACATACTAAAATTTAGAAGGGGCTACTGCTGTCATGGGTCACAACGCACCTGGTTCATTAATTAAACAAGCGCGTACGCGCCGTATATTTACGAGTGCTGGTATGATTGAGAGTTCTTCGTGACGTTTCTGCAGCCCAGAAAAACAATAAATGAAAATGTACAGATGCTTTCTTTTGCCGCATGCTAATTTTCCATGCTTTCTGGTGATACGAATTTCGGGTGATACGAATATTTTTGGTGGTCCCGTGAGATTCGTATCACCGAGGCTTCACTGTACATGAACAAATGAAATACCCATGCAATATTTCTGAAAATAATATGAAAATAACAGCAAACCGACATTTATCAATAATTTAACCAATCATTGTGGGGCTTCAATAAATATCTGGTGGTGCGTACAATTCAAAAATGCGTAACGTTAACCGCTGTAACGTTCGTAAATACACTTCTGTGCTTGAAATCGTAGTTTCTGTTAGGGTTCCATTTGAATTTAGTGAAAGAACAGCGGGAAGATTGGAATTAGGGGCCCACGGAAGAACCAAGACAGAGGCATAGCGAAAAGATTGAGATTGGGCTTCATTTTAAGTGAGAGATGCGCAGATAAAAAGTAGTATTCATGAAAAAACTTGAATTATGGTTGAAAATAGATGCAATATGGTTGAAATTACTTCACCATAACCCCCTCTTCCACACGCAATAACTGCTTCAAATATTAATTCTTTCCTGGCACCACAGTCGACTGGAATAAACTAAGGAAATTGGTTCAACACCATCATTGGTATTGCTTTAATCAGAATTAGAAAGTACACTTACGAGTTGAATTGTATTGCATTCTGTTTGTATGCCAATTGTATTGCCATTTGTTTGAACACTAACTTTATGTGCCGCCCTGCTAAAATCCCCAAATGGTGATTGCAGTAAGTGTAAATAATTAAAATAAATAAAAAAAGGAGGGGCTGGGTCTCTCGTACACAAGTAACTGTGCCTGTACCTGTACCTTCAAAACGCAAGCAAGGAACAGAGGAAAATATCAAGTTGGCAACTAAGTACAGGGTAAGTGACAGTGTATATATAAGGAGCCTCCATGAAAACAAGCTAAGAGAAGCAGATACCCCCCCATTGGTTAGAAATATCGATGGAAGAATGCAATAGAATGGAAGCTCACCATAATAATAATAATAAATAAACGAAAAAGATATCAGGATGGAGTGCAATATATGAAGCAACACGCGATTACAACCGAGACCCCAGGTTGCTACTTGCTGCCGCCTTGTTTCAATAGGAGTAACACTCAAGGTAATCATCCCTTGTTAAGTTATAATCCCCCCCCCCCCCCCCCCGCCTCTATGCTAAAAAAAGGAATATTCTTCTCTCCTTTTCTGAAGCATGGTTAAGCAGAGAACTGGGCAGTCAGTGTGTTCCCAGGCTCACTGCTTGTTTCAGTTTTTCTTGTTTGCCTTCTTTTTTTTCTCTTTTTTGTTGCATACCTGTCTTGATGTCTATCTTTAGCGCCAGATGCAAAATAATACATGATCTTTCTCGTCTTTCTCAACTGAGTGCATCCTCTGGCGTTGTTTTCGACTGTTTTTGTGTAGAGGAGGTAACACAGGAAGAATGTGGGATGTGTCAGGCTTCTCACGAACGTGGTGTGTGCTCGACCAATTGCTCAGCATCCTTCGTGAAAGGAAAGGGAAAAAATGGCGTTTCTTGGGATAAGTAAACGACCGAGAAGGCACAGAGAAATTCATACACCGGTGCGAGGCGTAATAAGCGGCTGGATAACGATCAAAACCACAGTTTGCATGCCACCTGCAAAAAGGTGCAACGCTTCCTTACCGCAAGAAGACGGAGTTGGAGAGCCATCTGTTGCGAAGGCGCGAAACAATGAACATGCGGTGGTACGGTGGTTGAAAGCACTCGTAGAGAAGCTGGCTGTCGGTAGGCTGGGCGAGTTGCTACTTGCTCAAAAAAAGAATGTTGAACAGAGTTTAACAGTTTCTTTATTAGGGTGCGTCTAGCGTTACGTTACGGTGAGCAGTTGCTAAAGTTACGTCCATTGTGTTATTCGCGGCGCAACTTGCCAGCGAGAATGGTTGGCCTATGTCACTGGGGTGACCAGTAACAGACTTCGGCGTTCTCACTATCTTGCTCCTGCTGCAGTGCCAGAGCCAGGAGCGGGCGCGACGGGCTCTGGCTCCAGGAGCACCCGCCGCAGATACCAGCATGACTCTTCTTCGGAGCAATGGTGACAATGTTAAAATATTACTTCAATAAAATTAAACGCCTAAAAAGTAGTAAGTAACCTGTAACAGCAATGCTTGGTGATACATGATAGGCATCGCACATTATGGCTGCCCTCAGGTCTTCCCGCCGTTTGACAACGAGATGCTAAGGGCCTCTCCATAATCTACCACCGTGTGTTTCTGTGTAGTCCCTCGTTCACCACTCGAAGGTTCCTCTCTACATACCGATCCCACGTATGAGCCACATTTTTCGTATCGCCGTGCCCATGCAAATGATTCAGTCGTTGGTGGGCCTGCCTCATAATATATATATATATATATATATATATATATATATATATATATATATATATATATATATATATATATATATATATATATATATATATATATATATATATATATATATATATAAAAAGGAAACCCCGGCCGACCAATAATTTCAGGAAGAGGTACCCTCACCGAACCAATATCAAGTTACATAGACTCCTTAATTAAGAACATACCGCCTACACATCCCTCCTACCTACGTGATACCAACCACTTCATTAGGACGATCGAAGATGTAAAAATCCTTGATGGTGCCTTCCTTGTAACTCTTGATGTAACTTCCCTGTACACCAATATTCCGCATAGTGACGGCATCAAAACATTAGTAGAGTCTTATAGTGCGCATAAATTGGATGACTCACCAAACCCAACAGTCATTGAAACCCTTGCTAAGCTGGTACTTCAACTCAACAGCTTCGAGTTTCATAACCAATACTATTTACAAATTAATGGCACTGCTATGGGGACTCGTATGGCACCCAACTACGCAAACATCTTTATGAATGATCTTGAAACTAAGTTTCTATCAACCCAGAAAATTAAGCCACTTCTTAACAGACGCTTCTTAGATGATATTTTTATTATTTGGACGGATACGCAAGAGAGCTTAATTAATTTTATAGAATCTTTCAACAAAGTACATCCAGACATAACATTCACCTATGCATACTCAACAACTGAAATAAATTTCCTAGACGTTCACGTAAAGGTAAAAGACGGATCATTAACTACTAACGTTTACAAAAAAGCCTACAGACAGGCAGCAATACCTTCATTTCGATAGCTGTCACCCTCGTCACTGCAAGACGTCCATCCCGTACTCGCAGGCCCACCGATTCAAAAGAATTTGCTCCCGCCCCGAAGACTTTGAGGCCAACGCAGAGAACTTGCGCAACATACTTGCAAAGCAACATTATCCTCCTTCTATAGTCAACGACGCCATACATAAAGCGGCAAACCTAGATCGCCAGCAGCTACTTTACCAGCAGAAAGAATTACAACAAGAGGGACGGAAAAACTTAGTTCTAACATTTGGGAGCAACCCCCCCAACGTAAACAAAATTCTAAAGAAACACTTTAACATCTTACAACAGAGTGAACGGCTATCAAAAATTTTCCCTTCCCCTCCGCGAGTTGTATATAGACGCCCCAAAAACCTTAAAGATTATCTTGTTCGTTCAAAAACCGATAAGACACCTATAACTGGATGTCAGCCATGCGGCAAGGCCCGCTGCAAGGTGTGCAAACACATACAGGTAACCAACGTTGCTCAAAGCACACATTCCAATTTCAAATACTCCATTCACTCAAACCTTAACTGCGACAGCTCTAATGTAGTATACCTTCTCGAGTGCGGAATATGCAGTATTCAATACATAGGTCAGACTGACACGGCCTTCCGCACCCGCTTCAATAACCATCGTTCACATGTTCATTCGCTTCCGGATCTGCCTCTGTCTCGGCATATAAACTCCGAAAACCACCCGTTTGATTCCATCAAGGTCACACTCTTACAAAGCGGTTTCTCCAGTACAAGGGAGCGTGAGCAGCGCGAATCATACATGATTTATAAATTTGATACATTAAAGGCTGGTCTAAATATCACTCCGGGTACACTGTCTTCAATCCGCGCTCTGGAAGATTCAGGATAATAATGATCCTAACCAAACTTCTTTTCTTTTTTTTTTTTTATTAGTATTTTTTCGCATATCACTCGGAACACGTTGTCGGGCATGCAAGAGCTGCACGCGCATTCCGAGAAGGGTGGGCAACTTTCGAATAATTCCCCTCTACAATGAAATCCCTCCTCAGACAACCGAGTGAATGACATATTCGAACCCCACGTCAAAAATGTGAAAAACACTCTCCATTTTCTTCTCAATTATTCTTGAGCCACAGACCGGAGATCGTAGGAACGTAGACCCCCCTCACTAGGCTTTAGGAGCAGCTAAGGAGGGGCAGGGGGAGAATAGGTGGGACGTGACAATGGACGAAAGGAATGTACTGTGTTGTTGTGTTCAAGCTCCGGGAAGAGATGAGCCTACGTAGTGAACCTTCACAATGTACCACTGGAATGTGCTTAACGTGCCCACCTGGACCATCGATGTATATCTACATATTTTTGGTTTGTTCACTTTTTTCTTGAAACATGCGTCTTCGTATATCTTGGTATGCGCCGGGGGGCACCACAGGAGTGTACTTAACATGTCCACTTCGTATTTTCGTTTTTTTTTCTTTTTCTTTTTTTTTTTCCTTTCTTTTCTTTTTTAGAAAACACGTGTTTATGTCTAAGTATGTAGAGATACGCGCACATGGTCGTGTGACCACTCTCTCTTTTTTGGCCACTCGTTTATTTTTGCACCGTTTTTTTTTTTTTCTAAATACAGGTGCTATGCGCATGTAGCAGTACGCGCACGTGGTCGTGTGACCACTTATCAGTATGTACGCTTCTTCTCACTTTTTCTTTTTTTTCTCTCTTTCTCTCGGCACGGCGATGTTATAAAAACGCATCGGCGCCTGGTAAATTTTGTCTTGATGAAGATCGGTCTCCGATCGAAACGTCACCAATAAACAGTTTTTTAGAAGCGTATATATATATATATATATATATATATATATATATATATATATATATATATATATATATATATATATATATATATATATATATATATATATATATATATATATATATATATATATATATATATATATATATATATATATATATATATATAGGAAATATATATACGCTTCTAAAAAACTGTTTATTGGTGACGTTTCGATCGGAGACCGATCTTCATCAAGACAAAATTTACCAGGCGCCGATGCGTTTTTATAACATCGCCGTGCCGAGAGAAAGAGAGAAAAAAAAGAAAAAGTGAGAAGAAGCGTACATACTGATAAGTGGTCACACGACCACGTGCGCGTACTGCTACATGCGCATAGCACCTGTATTTGGAAAAAAAAAAAACGGTGCAAAAATAAACGAGTGGCCAAAAAAGAGAGAGTGGTCACAGGACCATGTGCGCGTATCTCTACATACTTAGACATAAACTGATCAATTATTCTTGAGCCACAGACCGGAGATCGTAGGAACGTAGACCCCCTCACTAGGCTTTAGGAGCAGCTAAGGAGGGGCAGGGGGAGAATAGGTGGGACGTGACAATGGACGAAAGGAATGTACTGTGTTGTTGTGTTCAAGCTCCGGGAAGAGATGAGCCTGCGTAGTGAACCTTCACAATTTACCACTGGAATGTGCTTAACGTGCCCACCTGGACCATCGACGTATATCTACATATTTTTGGTTTGTTCACTTTTTTCTTGAAACATGCTTCTTCGTATATCTTGGTATGTGCCGGGGGCACCACAGGAGTGTACTTAACATGTCCACTTCGTATTTTCGTTTTTTTTTTTCGTTTTTTTTTTCCTCCCCTTTCTTTCTTTCTTTTTTTTTTTTTTTTTTTTTTTTTTTTTTTTTTTTTTTTTTTTTTTTAGAAAACACGTGTTTATGTCTAAGTATGTAGAGATACGCGCACATGGTCCTGTGACCACTCTCTCTTTTTTGGCCACTCGTTTATTTTTGCACCGTTTTTTTTTCCAAATACAGGTGCTATGCGCATGTAGCAGTACGCGCACGTGGTCGTGTGACCACTTATCAGTATGTACGCTTCTTCTCACTTTTTCTTTTTTTTCTCTCTTTCTCTCGGCACGGCGATGTTATAAAAACGCATCGGCGCCTGGTAAATTTTGTCTTGATGAAGATCGGTCTCCGATCGAAACGTCACCAATAAACAGTTTTTTAGAAGCGTATATATATATTTCCTATTTTGTTCTACGGCAACCGAAGCCAGACTCTTCATAATCTACATATATATATATATATATATATATATATATATATATATATATATATATATATATATATATATATATATATATATATATATATATATCCTCAGAGCGGCGATGAGGAAATGGAAACTGATGCGCCAGTTTCTGTTTACGGGTAGACACATAATCGATGACGTCTCGATAGCCAAAAGCTCCGTCGTGGATATCGATTATGGGCACCGATTACGATGGTTTGCCGCGCCCTCTTATTCGCACACACCCTGCCCCCTTTTGGCCAGAGTGTCTGCGTTATTACGAAATGTTTCGTCGTATGTCATTGCTGCAGACGGGAGATTTTGTTCCGCAGGCAAGCGGCATTGTAGCCATCGCCCGTAAAACGGAAGCGTTTAAGTGGTTTATTAGGAAAAGAGAGACAGGCAAATTTCTCTTCTGGAATGTCTGAAACGTCGCTCTCACCGTTATGTCTGTGGGGCGCCACATGGCCGCTATAGAAACAAAAAAAGCAAATGAAGAGATGATGCCGTAACTCCCGTATGGCGACGCCATACGGGAGTTACGGCATCATCGCGCATGTGATGTCACAGCATATGACTGCGTCGACTGAAGAGAAATTAGTTGTTTGTCGACATGATTATTCGCATATATAGATCGCATTTCGAGAGAACCATGTAAGTGACGCATACGTTCTTACATGGCCAAGTAAAATTGACCTATTGCCACAGCAGCCATATACAAATGAACTTGAACAAAATATAGGGCTACGGAATTAGGTTCCATTCACGTAATGAAAATGTGTGAACTTCTATCTGACGATACGTTTGGTGTTTCTAAGCAGTGTAGAGGCAACAACATTTTTTTTTCATTGGTCCGAATGGACGTGTACAGTGCTTGTCATGAGAGTTGTAAATATGGCGTTCATTTACATGCAGGCAGCTATGTTTCCATCGTGACCACGGTTTTTATACCTTACACGGGCCTACAACCCAAGCTCTGTCATACTCATGGGCAAGATTTGACAATGAAAACTTCAGTACTCTTTTATGGAGCGAGCTCTTTGCAACCTAAGGCTAGAGCGGAGACGTTGACATCTCGTGACCCGAGATAGTGTGGGCAACGAAAGTTGAAAGAGTAAAAAGTAATCTGTAAAAATGCAGTAATGGTTATAGATAATAGTTCTATAGGAAAGATATGACAAGGGGTATAATTTGAGCGAATAAAATTATCACTTAGCCCTGTAGATAGTGCTTTAAAACATAATCCAAAGGTCTGCGTAACCATGGGAACACAGAAGAGTGCCTATAAGTCCTCCGTAATTGAATGTAGAGGAAACTGACGTTTGTTGGCCACGTAGTACCTACTCATGTATTGGGCTAGGAATAGATATACTTACCACATGTAATATTTAATAAGTGTTAATTAAGGGGCTCATTCGGCCATACAATCCTCAAAGCTTCGCTGCAAATACAGCTTGCAGGGCAGGCGTTGAGGTCTAGGTACAGGTACTGCAGTAGTTTACCATAGCTTTCGGGTTAGTTGGGGGGCAAATGAAAAAATTACACCATCTCCCACTAAAGAGAACCATGAGGGGATGCGAATCAGCATTGGGGGTGCACACCAAGTTTCCGTTTACGTTCACTCGGCCGTCGAAGCCAAGCGTCGGCGTCGAGCTGCCGCTTCCGCTACAGAAAGAGAACGCGAGTCTGCGGCGAGGGAAGCAAGGCTTTCGAGACAACTGCAGCGACTGGGAACCGACGGAGCGACCGCACAAATCAAGCGAGACTTCCTCGACCGAGCGCACGCGCTTATTTGAAATGGGGGGAGGGAAAGGAGGGAGTGGGTTTACAGGCTGCAGCACGGGAGGAGGAGAGGAGAGAAGGCGACCGAACGCCTGCGTAAATGCCCGCGTAAAGGAGGAAAGTGCGCGGCTGCAGCGGCTGCCGCGCGGGGGAGGAGGAGAGAATGCAGCGCGGGGGAGGAGGAGAGAAGGCGACCGAACACCTGCGTAAAGGAGGAGAGTGGGAGAGAGAGTAGGCGCATGCGCAGTAAGGTTGGTCAGGACGCACACCACCACCACCGGATTGAAATCCGCCCTAAGCTGCTTCGCAATTAAAAGGCACGTCACTCACTTTGCCCTCGTCTAGCGTGCGCCGCTCCCTCCGCCTCGCTAAGCTGCATGCAACACTCGCGTATACGCGCAGCTACGCTTACGTCACGCGTGCGTAAGGCCCCTAAAATGAGCTTCTCGCTGTGCTGTTGTGACGGCGCTCCCATCGCCGCCCTAGCGTCTTCACTCCGCTGTTCTCACCTCGCGAGGTGCTCGCTTGCACCGACGTGTTCGGACACGTCAGCGGTCGCCTGGCCGAATCCCGTAGGAGTATTACGTGTGAGTGCTTGCACCCGCTCCGTTTTCGTACGATGGAGCTGGACGACGGTGAACAACCACGTCCTAGCGGACTCTGTGCCTTCATGCAGTCTGTAAGTTTGCATAAAGGGTCCTCAAACATTACCGAAAGTGCATTTCATGCAGGGTTGCCATCAAAGCAAGCTAAGCCAGCTAGAGCCTTTACTCATGAAGGCCAGCGCAAACAAGACACGAAACGCAAGAAAAGTACACGACACTGGCGCTATCGACTGAAAGGTTAATGAAAAAACGTTGCATTACATAAAGGGAGATACTGACGAAAGCTTATCACCCAAGGCTTCTAATCATGTATGTTGCAGATTCAAACATCAGCATCAGTGACAGCTACTATTTGTGGCTGGCTCACGCACTTGTCGTTCGCTTTGATTACTTCAAATGCCTTCTGCGATTTAACGCGTGCGCTGGTCCTTGCGCCTTATCACTGCATCGGTTTTGTTCAGCTCAGCTGCGCAATCGCACTGCCGGCAAGGGGCCATTACGTCGCTTAATTGCAGCTAAGGACACCAAAATATTTTTTAATACGTAAAGCATTTCATGAGCTTGTTAAATGTGTTCGGATGATCTGATTTGAACTGTAAGCCTCTAGCATCAAATCGCTATTGTTTTTATGTACGCTAGTACGCCAGAGGTGATAGGTGCGTACATCATTAGGCTGGATAGTACGCCTTTCAGAAGGTACCACGTGCAAGCCAGTGCTTTGAGACTCTTGATGCATTTCTAAACGCTGCAGGGTCCTCGAGTCGCGATTCAATCAAATGTAGGTACCGACAAGTATTTTAAGAAACACTTCGTCAACGACGACTACGGAGTACCGTGAAATTAGTCCTCGTTTGTGTCGGTCGCGTGTATTTCTAATACGCTCGAATCCTGTACGTACTCATATATCGATAGATAAGTTGTCGCTGTTATTTTTGTTGTCCATAGTACTTCTCATATTCCACTGTTGGCCTGCACGGTCTACCCTCATCAGATCTCAGAAATGCGGCAAGTGTCTACCAGGTTTAAACGGAACGGTTGCATCGTCATTCCTCAAAACGGCGTTCTTGTTAAAAGCGTTCCAGACGCTCTCACCGCTATCGATTCATCTTGATTAGGCACGTCCAAGATGGTGCGCTGACAATAACGAGGGTGATCTACAAACATGGCGAGTAGACTTAAGATGACGGAGAAAGAGATCCAGTCGATCTTTTCGCGCTGATCTATCGTACTGCGCCCTACGGGCTCAGCCACTTGTACTTGGCTCGTTTTGGCACACGTGGCCGCAGTGTGTCTTTATCTCAACATCCTGCTGTAGTACATAGTGGATTGCGTTGTCTCGCTCCATAGCGCAGGGCGAGAGGCGTTATTAAGGGAGGAATGTGTGTATTCGGCCCGACAAGGAGCGTGCGATTATTCGCGAAAATTGAGACGTTCCGTGGAAGAACAAAAAAGAAAAAGCTACCTCGGTGTGTCTATACAGAAAAGAAGCCAGGGCCGAGCCACTTGATTGTTATTAATGGATGCGGCTGTTGTGAGAACCATACAAGACGGAATCCTCCGCAAAACCGGGCGAGCCAGTCCCCAGCTCACGTGCTGCTACTTCCGGTCAAGCCCTGATGGATGTATTGCGGCATTAAAAATGTTTTCTGTTGATACCTCATTTTTTATGTTTACATATATTCACGGCACATCTATTTCAAGAGGCACTGAAACGTGGCTTTTTGTAGAAGCCTGATGGTCGTAACGAAACAAAAGTTTTTTTTAGGCAATGGATGGTGGTGGATGACATAAAAACTCACCATTGGCACGTTGCATTCTTTATTACATTCCCTCAGTTTTCATTCATTCATTCATTCACTCATTCATTCATTCGTTCGTTCATTCATTCATTCATGTTAGCCTAATAGCTGCCCTATTGCTCATCACAGAGAAATACCACACTCGTGGGACTCTTTAGCTGTCGTGTCTCCACGGCCGCCCACGTGTAACAGAATACACATAAGAACGTCCAATAAAATGCAGAATGATTTCCGTCGTTTGTTTGCGTTATCTTTTCCTCAAGACATAACCTTATCTTAGCATCGAATAGGGTAGCAAATCGGACCTACGTCTCATTTACGTAGCTGCATTTTCTTGCGTTTTCCCTTGATGCCTCTTAGAGAGTCGAACGTCTGTAAATGTTTTTTTTTTTCTTATGAGGAGGAGATCAGAGGGGTGCAAGTCGGGTATGACATTTTCGTATTATGTAAATTAGATTGGTCTGTTTCTGTTTCTTGTTCCTATTTTTTGTACATGTAGTGTGTCGTTTGACATTGCAATGCGTCTATGTTTGCACTTCTGAGGAAATGGCATAGTGGAAACCTTTTAACGAATAATTGGGATACGCAGCTGTATAATGTAGCTTACCTTGTCATGTGTGTGAAATTGTTACACAACAACGAGAACGAAGTCCATTAACGTTTTTTTTTCTTTTTTTTTATCACCGCGAATCCACAATGGCAGCTTGTTCACCTACTTGGCACAAATTCATGATAAAATGTACACGTGCATGCAGACGCTGACACAAGGGAAGAGATAGGTCTTGTCTTGGTTGCCTTTATCTCTTCTCTGGTGTCCGTCTCTGCGCACCCGCCTTCTCTTTTATCGCAAATCTATATACAATTCAAGGGACATTATGTTTTCATTGCGCAATAATGCGTTCATGCGTGATTCAATGAGAATTATCACGATATGTTTCCGGGATAAAAATTGGGATTACCAGCTTTAGAGAGAGAGCGAGAGAGGTTTATTTACAGAAAGGCAGAGAGGTCGGAAAAAAACTGCGATTCAGGCCTAGTTGGAACATATTCATCTTGAAATATTTGCGCAGGCACACGGGGACACGGGCTGTAGGTAACAGGCTATTAAAGAAACTTAAACAGGGAACGGGACCATTTTTGGAAACGGGTGGGCAGACTGATTCTAGCTCAAAGGTGGTAGCAATCCCTTATGTACACGGGATATCACACAGAATAAAAAAAGGTAGCTGGAAGTTACGATGTAAAGGTGGTGTTTTCGGCCAAAAACAAAATTGGAGGAGTGTGCGCGTTGGCTAACCAGAAATGTGACAAACTGAGCACTGTACAAAAGGATTGTAGCATTAAACACAAGCTCCAGTTTGTTGAATGTGCAAATAATGTGGTGTATAGTATACCTCTGACGTGTGGTCATGTGTATGTAGGGCAGACTGGCAGATGCATTAACACGAGGCTAAGGGAGCATATGTCGAGTCTGAAAGGTCGCCCTAATACACATTTAGCACTGCATTGCAATGAGTGCGCTTGTTCGCCTTGTTTTAATAGCACTACCTTGGAATATAGGCATCGAAACCGAACTTGAAGAGAAATAATGGAAGCCTATCACATTGACAAGCTAAAAGAAAACTGTGTTAGCCACCCTTCGATTGCCTTGCTTAAGAAGGAAATTTCGCTCTTGTCTGCTGTTCAGTGAGCATGTGATAAGTTGTGCCATGTGCGCAGTTCAAATGTTTTTTGTGACCAGAGTGCGCAGTTCTGAGGGTTAATAAGTGAACCTTTTTCAAAAAATAAACCAGTTGTTAGATTGCGCCCGTTTGTGTGTCTCTTCTGTGTCCCCGTGTGCCTGCGCAAATATTTCAAGAAGAGAGGTGTTGGTGGTTAGAAGAAGAATGAGACGCCTAATTTCTGCAGCCCAATAGGGAGCACGGCGCAGCGTCTGGAGAAGAGAGGTCGGCCTGCGCGATAGTATGCTCTAGCCTGCTTCTCGGCACCGGGGGAGGGGAAAGGGGAGGGAAAAGAGTAATGAATGACGATGAAAAGGTAAGGAGGTGATTACATACAGTCGCGTCCAGTTGGCGCAGTGCTATAGCCGCGTATCCAATCCAGTACAAGCTTTAGTGGAAAACTAACAATTAAAAAGGCGAACCCAACGATTAAATAGGCGAGCTTATCTTGCATACAATATGTTCAGGATTCCTTATCCGTAGCTGAGAGGTGAAAATTCACTGAACATCACAAAGAAGCGTGGTTCTATGCTTACTGGCCTGCTCTTTGCGTCCTTCGAGGTTTTCTGATTTTGTGTTCATGATCTAGCACATTCAGCATGTAATGCAGGGTGTCGCGTTTTTATCAGTTCGCACCTACCTGTTTGGTTGGTGCTGTCACACGTTTATGTTATTTACTGTCCACATAACACCAGTCTTGAAAACGTAGCACAATTGTGTTCAGTTTGCGCTGAATGAATGTGCGAAATATATAGCTACAGATCACCCAGAAAAGCTAGCACGTGCGCAGAAATCAACTCGCACTGTATTTATAGGTTGCGGCGTTTCTAGGTCTTTCGATCGGCATATATTGTGGCGCTTGCAGCCATATCTATCGCGTGTTGTTTTCGAACTGCGCGTGAAATATAATCACCGAATTCATTTCCCACAGAGATACAGAGATACCATCGACGACACAGTGCGGAATTCTGATCGTTGGGGCATGGATAGAAAAATAATGTTATGCGGGGCCGTAATCGTATTGCACCGCTGTAAGTACGCCATCCAACATTCGATTAACCGTATACTCTGAGGTATATTTATGCCGTGCAACATGCATATACGTCAAACACAACGTAACTGTCATTTCGATCGAGTGGACGATCGTTTAGGCCCAAAGAGCAACAAGAACAGACAGCCTTGTCGTCTGCTACACACTGCAGACGCATTATCATTAGTTCTCACCACAAATTAAAACAGACGGTACACAACGTCCGGAAGTGTGGACGTCGTTTGCTTTCAACGGATTGCCCACGCGTTTTCAATCTGTCAACGAAACTGCTGGCGTATAATCAATCAAGCCCACGAGCGATATGTAACTTACGGGCTGTACACACAAGTGTGTCGATGAAATCAGATATGAATAAATATCTCTTTAACCCCTGCGCACTTCGTCACGGCTTTCTAATATTGAACGCCAGATGGAGTCGCCGTTCCCATTAGGGCTATTAGAGAGGCAGGAGACGAAATGCGGTGGTCCCGAATTTGAAAGGCAAATGAACTTTCGAGAGTGCTGCTATACAGACTAAATATACACATTTCGGACACTTGTGTTGTATTTTCTCTTATTTTTTTTTTATGAGCGATATGTTGCTCGGATGAATAATTAATTGCCAGTGACTGAGCGGAGAAAACACACATACAAAAAACGTGTGTTGTTCTTGGAAAAGCAAAATCGTTACTTCATGGCTATATAGATTTCGCTTTTCTTGTTTCTTTTGTTGTATAATATTGCTACGGCTGCAAACTCGCGTACGGCAGCCATTTGTATTCAATGGTCTGAAGTTTATGCTTCGTTTATTTAAAGTTTGCCTCGTAAGGTCACAGTAATTTTTTTATATTCTTGCATTCACAGTTGATTTTACTTTTAGGACATCCCGAATTTCCAGCTCTCTCGCTAACTTTCAGCTGGACTCATAATGGAATCGAAACGCCTTAATCACCCATTCAATTAAAAGGTCATTAAACGCTTGCTTTTGACTTTACCGTTAGACTTCTCTGCATTTATTTACATTGTGCAACTGATTCCTCTTGCTTTTCTTGCCCTCTTGTGTACTTTGCCGCCAGTAGTCATTAGCATTTTAAAAGGAGCTCTCCTCTGTTACGCTCGCAGAACCAGCGAAGCTCTGACGGCTTGGTAGCGTCTTTTAATTTTCTTCCATGCCTTCGACCTCTGTGAACACTCTCCTATCTTGTCTTTGTTTGTATTTTCCAGTTCGCAAGCCAATCCCATTATTTTCCCGCCCGTTAATAGTCAGAACAAATGTCGGGACCCTGATTACCTATGCCCAGGGGAGGCTTTTGGATTCGAGCCCTTATTGTCTTTTGTTGAGGGAGGCGTCATTTTCTTGTAACTTACGAGGGCGCGAAATGCGCAAGTACCGCGAGCTTTGCCTCCGTTCTCGCAGACGAAGAACAGATTAATTACTCCCAGAATGCCAAAAGCGAGAAGTAGGCCTAACTTGGATGAAATGGGAAGATGGCTTTAGTTGACCGAGTGGCCGCGGCGTTGTATGGCGTTTTCCGGTCGGTATCATGCTTTTGCGGTATATAACTAGCAGGTACAGTGCTGACGGGTTAAAACTCGACACCATACTTTTTTTCAGTATAGCGACTGGTATGTTCAATCTGTAAAGATAACGACGTAATGTCTTTACGAATGTGGCAGCTAAAGGTAACGTTTTCTCTGACGTGAGTGTTCATCTCCAAACTATGACGACATGACACGAAAAAAAGACGGCGGAAGCAAAAGTACCGTATTCACGCGATTGTAGGCCGACTCATTTGTTATAAAACGGAAGTCCGAAGTTGGGGCGGTCGACTTATGATCGGAAGAGAAACGAATAGCGCCAGTTACGGAATCACAAACGAGAAATCAGGGACACTGCGGCATGATTGCGACACTATGTTTGCATCGCGGCTCTGCCCGAAACATATACCTTACTTTCTCGCGTATAAACCATAGTTTCTGCAACAAATCGCGGAAAATGTTTTAGCGATTCCCGCGCATTGGCCGAGAAGCTAGCTACCCTGTAGTACTGAAAGCACTGCCGTGAAACCACTTTCACGCCCCGGAATAAGGTTTAATGGCGCAGGACCAACTGACGGCCATAGAGCCACCTCAGAATTGTTTTTTTTCTTTTGTTGACCTTACCAAACATGTTGAAGGTCTAGTTGGTGATACAGTACTACTAAATATATTCCAGCGCTACTTTTAACGAGTACAGGACCGAGAAGTGCATGACAGGACGGACGACGACTGCAGCTATGGAGTCAGTCAACGTGTGTGAGTCCAGGGACTATGTAAAGAAGTGTTCTTTATGAAATTGTCTCGCGCGTTCTTTTTTTTTCTTTTCTTTTTTGCGGTGCCTTGGAGGGGTGGGGGGGCGCCTCACATTTCAGTATACTTACAATCATGTAAGTACGGTACATGCTTTCCTAGCTCTAAATTAATGTGCTTCCATCCGAGAGCGCTGTACACAAGGCGGCAGAACAAGATCAATTTGAGCTGAGGATTCGTAAAGATGATTTTATGAAGAAGATATAAGCGGGCCTGTTAACGTTTGTTAGAAGTTCTTTTAACGCATACGCTGGTAATATTGTGGCAGTTAGCAACAATGAATTTTGCTGAGCAGTTTCGGGATGGTTTCTAGTGTGGATACAAGTACATACATAGAAGAGTGCAAGTACAGAATTGAAGAAGCGTACTTGAGTTTAGCCCTGAGTAATGCTTAATGTAATGAGAAATGGGCTTGTGAGCATCATCAACAACTGCTGGACCATCAGCATCGCCTTAAGATTTATGTGTACTCCATAACTAGAGTGTACTAGAACAGGGGAGTGCTCGGAACGGCCACAGAACCAATGTACAGAAAGTGAAGCCCTAAGAGGATCAATCCGCTTGCGGCGCTGCGATCGGTAGTCTGCAATGTATCGTCGTTTTAAGAGTTGCGCGTGGTTCCACCAAAGTGGTGCAGAGGTAGAATGCCCGCTTCCCACTCGAAAGGCCCGGGTTCGAATCACAGCTGTATATGTTGATTTTTTACTCTTTAGTGTAGCTTTTTATAGCTGTATTGTTTTTCCTTGTTTCTTAAACCTAGCTGCAATTGGTACGTATTGCCACAGAAAGTCACTTAAATGTGAAGTAAAATACAAGATATTTGACGGTGAGCGTAATTATTTGCAGCGCCGCCGCACGGCATTCAACAAATACGTAAAGTATGGCTCCGAGATCTTTGCGAATACGAGAAATCCCGGAAACCATACTTTACGTATTCGTTGATTGCCGTGCGGCGGCGCTGCAAATAATTACGCTCACTGTCAAATATCTTGTATTTTACTTCACATTTAAGTGACTTTCTGTGGCAGTACGTACCAATTGCAGCAAGGTTTAAGAAGCAAGGAAAAAACAATACAGCTATAAGAAGTTACACTAAAAAATAAAAACTGAACATCTACAGCTGCGATTCGAACCCGGGCCTTTCGAGTGGAAAGCGGGCGTTCTACCTTGCACCACTTTGGTGGAGCCGTGCGCAACTGTTAAAATGACGACACATTGCAGACTACCGATCGCAGCGCCGCAAGCGGATTGACCCTCTTAGGGCTTTACTTTTTGAAGCTCGTTCCGGGCACTCCCCTGTTCTAGTACCCTCTACCATAACGAATACCTCTTCTGATGGTATCAGTTTTCAGAGAACCCAACTGCAGGATGTGCGCGAATATTATAATTTTTTGACAGCAACTGATGGTCAATATTATGCGACATCGTTTCCTTTGCCTCAATTAACACCGACAGTCTGACACTAACAGACCCCTTTTTTATGCCTCTGAACCTGTAGGAATGCTACAAAGTTATCTCGAGATCACGGTGTTCAATACAAACAGTCTCGGATACACTTTGGAAAGCTCACTTGAGCGCAGTGAGGAACTGTCCTGCACAGACGATCTTAAACGCTGTGGAGGCATCTGGTAGGAGGAAGCCGAAACATTTATGGCAGGGGGGAAGATAACGTAAAAGGTAACGGACACGTTATTTGTGCACCTACTACGTGACATGGACGCAGCCGCGCACCAGGAAAACTTCTGCCGACCTAAAGATTGTTAGAAACACAAGAGGCACAACGTCATAATTTCAACACTCGAACCAAACAATAAAGTATATGTAGACAGGCGTTCGCTGAATTGAGACATTACCAATCCGCTGAAAGATTGCGTCTCTTTTTTTTTCTTCTACTTGAACGATTGCATATCTTTCGACGTCCTAAAGCACCTAAACTACCATTCTTAGCTTTTGTCTTCTCAGTAGCCCACTATATTGTTTTGGAATGTGCGTGTTATACGTGACTAACGAGAGGTATTTTTTTCTCAGCCCTCAACAACAACCCTCCGCGGGTAAACTGACGGCAAACTGCTTGAACATCGTATTATGCACACAGCGTCGGGGAGAAGCCTTCCTGCAGCGCGGGAGGCGTGTTTTGCGCAGCGCCTGGCTGCGGTAACACGGTCATCCATAGCGGCGTCGTTCCATCATGCACGAAAGAGATGTAATGGTGAATGAATAGAGTTAAACGCTCTGTGTGTGCGCCCGTTTATTCCGGCAACTTTACTCTCCACGCCCACGTTTTCAGCAGGGAGCCGATATAGTGATTTGCATGAAATTTCCAGCACCGGCATGATCGCTGGTAAACGATCTTCCGCGCGTAATATAAGGCAAAATTTCCAGCGTCACGCACGTTATATTTCACATACGCCCGAGAAAATGCAGGCTTGCAGGCTAACGAGAAACCGTTTTAGCACAAAATGCTTGCCTTGCAGAATTGAGACATCTGTGCACTCTCAGGTACACATCCCAAATGGGCACGTTCACCAGCGTGCGTGAAGCCGCCCGCGAGGTCCCATTGAAACGCCCACCTAGCGGAGCGCCTGCTCCCTAAAAAAAATTGGCCGCGTATCTGCGTGCTTCGCTGCAAATGTCGTCGAAAGACGATAGTCTTGTGCCGACTGCACTGCATGAGCGGCATGAGTACCACAATTTAATAGCTGGGCTAGCCGCTGGGCTCGTTTTTCGGGCGTTTTCCGGGCGCGCTTAGACGGACGCCGGCGTTTCTCCGCTGAAATTTGGTCGTCGCTCTTTTCTCTGCGTTCTCTGATCATGTCTTGTAGAGTGGGTCGTATTTCATCAAGCGGCCATATATGTTTTGCCTTGCCTGAGACAGCGCTCTTCTACGATGAATCAGCCGCATCTGGCTGGCATTGATAAAACAGAAGAGGACGCCATCTACAGCGCTACCGGGGAACATCGGCTTGTGTTGAACAATGCTGCTGCCAGGTGGCAGCACCACAGCCAGCCACAGCGTCGAAGTTAAATCACTGGGCGGAGACTTGTTTTGTACACAGCAGCGCCGCGTAATAAACACTAGGATCTTTATAATTACGTATCTATAGATTTTGTTTTAAAGGAACACTGTGAATAGTACTAAGGTATTGATGTTGTGCCTCAGGTATGCGTAATATTTGATTTTTAATTGCCCACGCTCACCCGTATGAACACATGCTTCTTGGTCAAGATTGGAGGTCGTAAGGCAGGGGGGTTAAAGTTTGGCCAGCTAACTGAATCGTGTGACGTGCCGACAAACAGAAAAACAGACAGACAGACAGACGGACAGACAGACCAAAATTTCTCCGTTTAGGTATCCCAAGAAAGACTATCGTCTTTAAAAAGCAGACGGATCGTCAGCACGAACCCACAGCCCCGGATGCTTGCATCCTGCGCCCGAGAGTATGTTTCGTTCGTGTGGGTAAAGGTGGGGAGGGGTGTGTGCGCAACGATTTACTCGCGTTTGATGGACGATCTGAGCGCCGCCTACACAGGAGGGATGATTTGATGTGCGCACGGCGCTAGAGGGACGGGCTTTATTTAGGGAGCTTGCAGAAAGGCGGGAACCATTGTT
Source organism: Rhipicephalus appendiculatus (assembly GCA_030522465.1). Taxonomy (NCBI): domain Eukaryota; kingdom Metazoa; phylum Arthropoda; class Arachnida; order Ixodida; family Ixodidae; genus Rhipicephalus; species Rhipicephalus appendiculatus. The sequence goes on from JALIZH010011843.1 coordinate 98,243, forward strand.
GATCTCGTGATTCGGGATGACGCGGTATCTTCACAGGGGTCTGCTGCCCCTCTGTCCCGCTATTTTCACGCCTCATCGTGAGAGCGCTTGGTTAGGTCACTATAGTTCAAGACAGCGTTGTGAAGGCCGAGAAACTTGAAGACGGGAGTGAACTGAGAAAGAAACGTCGAATTTTTGGCAGCATCTGTATTCGAGTGTCAAAATGAAAGGTGGAAGCATTGTCGCAAAAGTGAATGGTGTGCAAGTGGACTGCATTGGTTTATCTGCTTGGCGCAGCTGGATGAATGCTGGTTCTTATGAGCGGCTGAGGCTTTATCTGATTTCGAAAAGTAGTGCCCCGTATTGTGCTCTTAGTTACTCGTCTTATATATCGTTCTACTAAGCGTGAAGGCAGGAAAACCAAAGGATATGAATACGATGCAAAACATGAGCTGAATAGCGTTCTCTGTTAAGTACAGTATGTGGCCGCGTAGCTCGTCCGCCCGGAACATGGTACCACGAATGTGTTCACGTCACAGAGCACCGTAACTGACGTGCAGTGAGGAGGAGGAGCAGTCTACCACAATCTGGCCTGTAGCGATAAGAGTAAATGGTGTGTGAAGAGTCGACTTCTGGCGGCATTCCCGACGATGCAGTTGATTTAAAATTTTGACGCGTAGCAGTAGCTTCATTTTCCAAGCTTTATTAGACTGCTCGGCAACATGTGTCTTTATCGTGATGAAAATGGAATGTTTGGGAGAGAGAGAGAAAAAAAAACTAGAAGAACTCAGCCCCGTTGGCTGAGATTTACTGGGCAAAGCTCGTGTTAGGCTCTGCAAGGGTGTATCGTTTTATTTGTGGCCAGATTGTATAATTGCCCAAGCAGTAGTAAAGCGTGCCAGTGAGCTTATATACCTCGTGTTGTTATCTCACTGGCACCCATGTGCTTGTGTAATCAACAGGAGTTGATGTTAATGCAAAACCATGTAAAGGAGTTCACAGCTTTCTTGATTATTATTATTATTATTATTATTATTATTATTATTATTATTATTATTATTATTATTATTATTATTATTATTATTATTATTATTATTTTTATTATTATTAAGATGAGAACAGACATGTGCATACATGGAGGAGCAGGATAAACTATATTGAGTATCCTCTACAGGGATGGACAGCCCGCATAACTACTCCCGCTTTGAAACCGGGAGGTCAAGCCTCCTGGCCCTATCATGAGCTTACTGGACAGCTGGGACTTGCTTGTGTCTTGCGACCTGATCATGCTTGACAGCCTGTCGCGAGTAATGTCAGGGCCAAGCAGCCCACACTCTTAGAGCACTCTGCATGCTTTACAATGTAGTATTCATAGCTTCAATGTTATGCCTAGTACCTTGTATTGCACAGATGAGTAATGTGAACGTGTTTGTAATATTCTAAGTGTCGCTGCTTACTTCTTAAGTTTGATTTCTGGATGAGCGAATAGTCTCCTACACATGTAGTTTTGTTTTGCAATTTCGTTGTATGCTATGGGAGTGTATCTCAGTGTATTAAAAAAATCTAGCATAGTCGAGGCCATTTGACACACGAGAAGACATCGAGACGACACAAACAAGGACACAAAATATTCTCGTGTGTCCGTGTCTCCACGCGTACCTTTTTTTATTACGACTCTGTACCGAGTAACTCTAACTTGAGTGTTCTTAGGTACATTAAGGTGTTTCGGTTGTACCGGAGGATAGTACAGAAATATTCAGCTTGGGCACAAGCAAACGCAAACAAATAGTCAGTCTCCACAGTACCAAAGGTAGGTGAAGAGTTCGCAAAGACTGATTGAAATTTCTATCACTAGTTGTGACCCTTCTAACTGCTGAATTTTTGGAGGATTTTCTTGCTCATTACTGCGCATAGTGATTAACACCTACAGCACACAAAAGGAACAAGGCACAGAGGTACGACACGGACACAGCGCTATCGTTCTTATGGAGCGCCAAGATACCCAAGCTCACGCTCTTACGCATAGTGTTCTCGCACAAAAGGCCTCGAAGATGAAACTGGCATTATTCTGGGTGGTGTATATTGTTGCCCGTATTCGCGGAACGTATTGGATCCTTTTGCGGAAGCTCTATCTGAGTGCAGGTTATAGAAACCATTTGCATGATTTTCCCTGCTTTGTTTGTTTGTTCTGTTTTCGCAGAACTAAAGTCTGCCATGGCCTTCTTCATCACTTCGCTGCCATAGCCACCTGCGTGCTTTATTCAATTCAATGAGTTTGTTACAATACACAAGGTACAGTATACACATGTAAGGGGCAGGGTTGGCAAAAAGGCAATTTAATGCCTGACAAGGCGCCGGAACCCGTCCCAGACTATAAAGCGCACAAAAAGCAGTAATGTACACATACTTTAAAAAATATTTTAACAAAGAAGCAGCCACAGTTACAAAATTTTTTTTAAGAGCTTATAAAACAACGTTAGATGAACATTATATTAAGTACAGACCTGTCTGCAAGACTCAGTTTATAGCAAACAAAACAAGGAATATGTGAATGAACCCAAACTTTTCGAACCTCACCTGCTTTAATGAAGAAGCAACAACAATATTTTTCTAAAGTAATATTGCGGATAAGTTTCTCTGCTATTTTTGTACACCCACCTCTTATGTAACACGCCGGAAAGGATCGTTCAGGTAAAATTTTAAAATACCCACAATTTCACTTATGGAAAGACGACTCGTTTTCGAAATCCTTCCGGTGCGGTTATTTTACAGTCCACTTCGTATCACGCGAACGCCGCCTTTTGATTTTGTTAATCACGCCAGCACCGCAAAGACGAAGTGACTGCTCAGTTGCGCGTTTGGGCACGAGTCGCGCAGGTGGCACTGTGAGTATTTGTACCACGCGCCAACATTTCGTCCCCTGATCCTCCTCACGAGCCGTTAAAGGCTCTCTTAATAAAAAAAGAAATGAAATGTACTGCAGTCAGAACAACGCTATAGAAATTATAATTATTTGTCCTCTCATATTCTACGCATTGTAACGCAACAGCGTTGAAGAGCTGGTTTGGCTGAAATTGCGGCGTCAGCGTCGGTGTCGTTGGTTATGAGTAAAGAATGATCATCTTGTCCGTGAGCCAAAAATGGGAAAAGATGCAAATAGAATTAATCATACAAATTTTGGTTCGAAGTGAGAATCGAACCCAGGCCGTCTACGTGGTAAGCAAGTCTTCTAGCACAGAACTACTTCATTGCTTGAAACTGCTTTGGAAAAAACACTATATAAATGCCATGCAGGGAAAGGGGTCGCATTAAAGCATGCAATATTGTGTGGCAGAATCCTAGAATCGCACCAGGCTTCAAAACATGCGAAGTGCGCAACGAGTGGGCGGTTTAAAGCTTCCCAGCCATTGCAAAGTGTGTGGCTACGCAAGTGCACGTGGCAACATACAGACGAGTATAGTGGGTACTTCGCCAATTAGCAATAGGAAGAATTATAGCGTAGCGGTCACTTAGCAACTGTGCATTCAGTAGACATTTTAAGATAGCTTGAAACGGCCAATGTTACGCGCACAAACGTTCGTTTGCTCGCGGCACGGTTGAAGACAATGCACAAGGGGTCGTATTATGCTATCGTCTTCTTCTCTTGAAGGCGAAGCTCATGCATCTTCCAAGTTTTTCCGAGTGTGCTATGATATACCATAATATCAGTTCTGTTTAATAAATTTCATTTATTTATGTACTTTATTTTACTTTACTATTTCGTTGTTCTCGTACTGTTGATATTTACTTGTTCGAAGTAATTTTCCTAGCATTCAATGTTCCATTACATTTTTTTTTTGCGAGAGCTTGATCTTATGAATGCCTATGATAATAGTGAACATTTATGGTAACGTGTGACAAGGCGCATAACACATAAAGACCAGTTGAAGAGGCACTCAAGATGACGTAGTGCTTAACTCCTTTTTAATCGCACACAACTACTATTCTGTGCATTGGCTACTTGGCACATCTGAAGGAGATTATTCGTCTCTTTCCTCATTGTATCCGCTTGTGTGACTTCGAGTTCACAATGAGAGAATTACTTATTTTTCTTTATGTAAACTGCGATACCTCTCTATTTGAAACGAATGATGCTTCATGTAACCCTTCCTGTTTTAAACATCTGGAAAAGCTGCGCCTGTTCTTCCGTGGTTAATCCCGGGAGAAAATGGTCTCTCGCTTCAAATGAATGGTTTGGACTGTTGAACAGCTATTCACGTAATACTACGTTTGCAACGCGTGGAACGCGCTCTTGCGTGCGCTGCGGTGCAAGAAGTAAAGGTCGATACAGCAAACATTCTTTCCTAATTGTATCGGAAGTGTGGTTCTGTTACAGCTTTATTTTTGACTTAACGGTAAATATTGTGGGCACATTTATCGAACGAGCCTTTACGGGCAACTACGACTCGATGCTTACGATCCTTAATGCGTCCTCTTCCCCCTACAGCTTTCTGTTCTCACCGAACAAAGCTTCTTCACTACGACTATGACCTATTTCCAAATAAAATCAGAGAAGAAGCATCGATGCCCGATAGAGAAGCTAAAAAGACAAAAGCCTTCCAAGGAGCACGCAGGTCATGGCCGTTGCCCGAGGCCTATTCGTCCACAACAGGTGGCGTCCGACACGAAACGCAGGAAACGGGAAGCGACCGTTTAAGTACGCGAGTGGGGCTCACTAAATGGCAGTGCAAGGACTAGGAGAGGGCAGTTGTCGTGCCTATCTTCTGGCTAAAAAAGGCGCAATCGGCGACAAACGTACGCAAGAAGACGAAGAAAAAGAGAAAATGACAAGCTGGGGGGCTAAACTCTGGCAGGCGCCGCTCCGGGCGCCGCGCAGAGGCGCCTTCTGGCGGCGACGAAACCGTGCCACAATTTAACCGCGGGTCTCACGGCAGCGGAAGCGCTGACCGTTTGGGTATCTTACGCACCACGCTATGCGCAAGAGCACGCTCGCGCGGCTGTGGTCTTTCGATTATTCGCGTGTCAATTACGCCCTATCTGTTTGGGGCCTTCCTGAAAACCGAGCTTAATTTGTCCACTCCTCGTTTCTCTTCTTCGCTGGTCTTGTTCACGCGATCGCTGCCCAAACCCAAAGGCCTGGTTCGTCCCCGCAGATCATTTACGTAAGCCTAACGTTGCGTACGTCCGCCACCAGGGCCTCAGTTCGAAAGCTGAGTGCGCTGGCATTTTCCTTCGCTTCGTAAGACGCTAGCGTGAAAGACAGTAAATTAGAAACATTCGCGGTCGCTTTTTCTCAGCGTCACCCATCTGTTGCCGTCGGCGCCTCTCTCGTGATCCGCTGTCATAAATGTGTTTCGCGTGCGGCGCCACACTTCGAAGCTTGAGTTTGTATTGTCACTGAAAGAGCGTGGGCAGCTGTAGCAGGTAGTGCGTGTTGAAAGTTATGAAGAATCCGCTGTGTCTGCACTTCGCAAGCTGGAGAGTGAATCGCGGATAATTTGACCCGCATCTTGCGGCTGTATAGAATGCCGACTTGTCGCTTACTTGTCGTGCTCTTTTGTAATAATGATAGTCGGACGGTTATGTCACCCTACGTATATTGTTCTTCCGTCTTTGCTTCGCCTTTCGAGGGTTAAACTCTCATTTCCTTGTTGCTTCATGAACAGGTTTTGTTTTGCTTTGACGAATCACCATCCACGTTGCTGTAATGAAAGAACGTGGGAAGGCAGAACGTTTCTTTCTTCACCACACGCGATGCCGCTTTCGCAGTTTTCCGCACGGAGATTATGCTCGTCCTTAGAAGAGTCAATACGCAAAAGTAAGGAATTGTTTCGGGTCGTTATTTGGGCATCATTGAAAAAGCCGTCAAGAGGCAGCTAGATCACACATGTGTGTTTTAAAGGGCACCCGAATGTTAAACACATAGTTTGACTTGCGTGTGAGGCTACTGAATGAATTCGTGGAGTGACGAAATACTATATGATAATTCGTTTATTGTGCAAGGTGTTTCGGATAATGACACAGTGGGTGAGCGGTAATGATAGCAATGCCTGCATATGCGCTCAGTTTAAAAAACCTGTAGGTCGTACATGGGATGCCTCCATGGAGTCAAAACAACGGGAGATTTGAAATCGCCCCGCAAATGCATTCGTTCTAGAAATGAATAGTAATTGCGGCGTTCCATAGCATGTGAATGGCTTGGGATTCCAGATAACTAGGAAATCGTTGCTACTCAGGTGCATTTGAAGAGTACTCAGCCACACTGACGTGCTTCTCCTGGTATTGTTGCAGTGCCGAGATACAGTAACAAGGACACACATTTTTCTTGGAGGGGGGGGGGGGTAAGAATTATAATTCGAATATCTGGTGTTTAACGTCCCAAAACCACGATATGATTTTGAGAGACGCCGTAGTGGAGGGCTCCGAAAATTTCGACCATCTGGTGTTTTTAACGTGCAGTTGCATCGCACAGTACACGGGTCTCTACCATTTCGCCTCCATCGAATTGCGACCGCCGCGGCCGGGATCAGACCCGCGACCTTCGGGTCAGCAGCCGAGCACCCTTACCGCTATATCTACGCGGAGGACGGGGGGGGGGGGGGGTATTCACGATTCACGTATACCTTTATGGATGTTCGTGAGTGCGTTTGCTTGTATATATACACACGCATAACCGAAAAACTTCGGGGAGGGAGAATTGAAACACCCCTCCAACCCCCCGCCCCCCCACCCCCGCCCTCGCTCCGCCCCTGCCGAGCTATGTAGTCCGGCTCACGTGCTTTAAACATTGCTCTCTGTCACTGCGTCACCCTTCACACAAATGCATCAATTTATTCATCAGCCTTGGGAGATGAATGTGATTTAGGGCCGTATTCACAAACGCTCCTCGACTCGACACTCCCCCCTCAAGGGACTCTTGAGGACCGTTTTGCGTTGCGATTTCTGCAACGCGAAAAGTCTCAAGGATCCCTTGAGGTCGAGTTTCGAGTCGAGGAGCGTTTGTGAATACGGGCCTTAGTCCACTCCATGGATGTAGTGCATGACTACTTATGTCATAACTGTTTTTGCTGCCAGCCATCCAGGATATCCCGTGTGGAGATGACATCTCCATGCGATCTCCATCGCCCCTCTAATGCCGAGCTGATTCCATTTTATAAACGCAAACTTCGAAATTTCAACGCAACGACATCATTTTTTCCGCCCTCTGCTGCGCTTTTCACCGCTTGGCGCCCACATCCTGCCATTCGAATATATCACCGCGTACCGTCCCTGCAAATGACATTTGCATTTTCCGCTCTTGACACCGACCAGGATATCGGCTACCCTATGTTTGCTCTATGATCAGGCCTGGCGACTTCCTGTTGCTTAACAACTTAGGCCAAGCGACTCACACAGTACTCACTCACTTTCACTCAAAGTACCGGTGTGCGAGTAATTGGGCGAAGGCACGTCCACGCTAAAGCAGCGACGGTCATGGATCCGCCACTTGCGCAATGAAGGGGCCGGGACGCTCCCATTTGTCCCGCGCGAAGCCCAGCCCCGAGTTTGAACGAATTGATTAAGAGGCATCGCGGAGCTCCGCCGACCTCTGGTTCCCAAACGCCACGCGACTCAATCCCACGCATGCGCAGTCGCAGGCAGTCTTCTCCGCCTTCTTCTACGCCGTTGTTCTCCTTGCTGCTCCTGAGTGACCCCGTCATCTGCTTTGCATTGTATTATGCAGACGACGCCGGCTCCTGTGTAGTAATGATCCCGGCGAATTTGGCTGCGCAAGACGAGAAGCCCGTTTCACTGAACGGATTCGCATCCATATTTACCGAGACGAGTATGTTAAACGGAGCAACCATCCTTCCCTTTCCTTTTTCTCTCGTTCTTTCCTGAAGAGTAAGAAAAAAAATACGCAATATTGCTTTTACATCGGGAATACGGAAAATGTACACAGCGAAATACGGAAGTTGGCCTGCTGTTATCGCGAGCGTCAGCAACACGTGGAAAATGTACATTGTTATACGATAAGCACGATGAATAAGGGATAGATTCCGCGAGGTATACGCACGTACGCAATGACACGTGCAAAACGCTCTGGTACGTGACTCGAGGTCGCGTCTACCTGGGGTATCTTTCCGGCAGACACTGCAACGGACGTGAACATCACAACAGATAAGGCTCAGAAGTGGGATTCATTTATGGTATTCGTTTATGAGAAGTCGTATTTATTGTATTAATTGTGTTGCTCTCGGATGCAGTTTTCGGCACTAACATCACACTTCTTCTGCACGTTAGTGAAAAAAAAATGTAACTGTTCAACATTGCAATTACTTCATTGTAAAAAGTAAATTATTACAATCACATTTAGAGTGTTCAAAATATAAGTGAATGAACTGCAGTTGCAGTTACAGTTTTCGGAAAGTAACCGATTACTCTTACCCTAGAGTAATCAATCACTTCGCACGTTACTTTTAATAGAATTTTTTACGATATCATGAATGAATGAATGAATGTTCTTTATTGCACACATATACAAAATATGCACAAACTGTATGGTCCCATAGCCAAAGGCTAGTGCGTGTCCCATTAGAAGTATACATAACAGAAACTGTAATAGTTCTACTCAAAGTAAACAGAGGTAAACAAATGAAATTTGATATCATATCATAATGTGATATCATGAGACACTTACGCACAAATGTCGACACGGACACAGATGAAGAGACCAGGACACATGGTGCGCTACTTGCAGATGCTTTATTGAGAAAAAACAAACAAACAAACAAACAAAAAAACACGCATCTCTACGAAGTGAATGATGACGAGTAGGCGAAGCTAGGTCCTAAGGTCCATAATGTCTATGCTGAAGTCGCTGACTAGTATAAAGGACGGACAGATGGACGGACGGACGGACGGACGGACGGACGGACGGACGGCGCAGGTGATCATGTATTGTTCTGTCATATACTTGATTGATGTACACATAAAGTCTGTTTTTTTACACAGATGTTTTCGTTCTGCAGGTGTTCAGTTTCGGTTTCGGTTTTTATGGAGCGTGACGGACGCCGACAAGGCTCGGGACTAAGGAGCTTCGCCACTAATAGAATATGTATTTGTACACAGGGGTCCACTGTTAAAGAGAACATCGGAGCCGTGTGGCGGCCGCTCGGTGCATGTGCAGTGCGTGCTGTGAGTGGTGTTCCTTCGTTCAATGAACATTTCGCTTCACGATGATTGGCGGCGCGGAAGCAAACGGTAGCGGACGACGCAAAGAGTAGGGCGCACAGCGCGCATTGCGCCTGCGCAAAACTCGTTGAAGCATCCGGCCGGCGGTTGCACCGAAGGGCTGCCACACGCTTCCGGGGTTCCCTTTAACAGTGGACCCCTGTGTACATGATATCCAAGCAGTGTGAGCTCTGTCGATGCTCACTCGACAAAAGGACAATCTATTTTCTTGTCAGATGAGGACAGGTAATGCATGATGACACATCCGTTGCCTAACTTTCTCATTCCCCCCCACTACGGCGTCCCTCATAATCACATCGTGGTTTCGGGACGTTAAAACACAATTAACAATTATTATTATTAACTTTCTCATTGCCATTGGCTTCGATTGTTTGTCGAGCGTATTTATATGAGCTGCACTCTATAATAAAACATGCCCCTGAAATTGGTTTAAGTCCCTGCAATGTACCTCGCTTTTGTAATTGTGTTCTTTCAGATGTTCATCAAGGCATCTGCCTGTTTGTCAGACGTAACTTTGGCTGCAGGAACAGTTTAGTCCAATTCACAAACTGATTGCATTGAACATACTTAACCCTGTGTTTAGTGTTGCAACGTGAAACCTCCTCGTGGCAGTGATCGGGCATTTTGGGCATGCGTGAGCGCCGGGTTTATATATTAGTGTTTAAACGGAAGCGTCGCAAGATCTCGCTGCAAGTCGCTTCAGTACCCTAACATTCCGCTAGCACGCTTGCATATGCTCGAATACCGTACACGCTGAAATTAACTTTATATTATTACGCATTCTTCCTGAAAATCGAGTGGGAGGCTCCTTGTAAGGGGGGCCGTAATCTCCCGATTTCGCTTATTTTTAAAAGTAATAAGGGTGCAAAAGCAGAATTCAGACGGACTGATGATGGCGGGAACGAGGGCCAGAGAGGTTGCGAAACCATCACAGCACGATGTGGCTGCAGAACAAGAAAAGCAATCACGGCGCCTAGATGAAAATTATAGGGATATAACTTCCCTTGGAAGCGGGAATCATTTCGGGGAGGATAAAATCTGCTGCGCAACGCATGCCATAGGATAGCTAGAGATGGGCTGGTTGTAACGGAAAGGCGGTATCTAGCTTGAGCCCTTCGATGTTGCTCTGGCATGGTGGCATTTCATTTGCATATGCAAATGAAGGCTTTACCGCGGGCTGCCGGACGAGCCTTCCCCATTTGCTTGCAAAGCTGCCTTTGCGCGCAGTTAGCCCTGTATGTTTTATTTTTTTCGCGCTCACCCTCTTTTATTCCCCAATTCTCGCGATTTCTCGTTCGGAAGAAATTGCCAGTGACTGAAGCCGAGGGAAGTGCCGCGCACAGATTGAGCGACGACTCTATTTTTTTCTGGATAAAATCGCAAGCGCTTCCACTCTGCATGCACGAGTACACAATGGACACAAGGTAGCTTCGACAAGGGTACGCAGGCTACGCGCCAAAATGTGGATGATAGGTGGGAACATACTAAGAGAATAGATATTGAAGACAATGCCTCCCTGCGCCTCTTGCAGTCGCATCACGCAATGGGGCACAATTTTCGATTTCTGATAATATTATTCATTGATCCCTGGGGCAGAGACGACTCGCGTAGCTTATCGTTAAATCGCTTTACTTAAGCAACGGTATTTACATGAGTACTCATTAGCCCTAGCGGATGTAACCTGAATGATGGCTACTTTCGGTCAGAGCTGTCTCACCATATTGGCTAAGTGATGGCAATGGTCTGGCTATTCCGTTGTGCATGTATATACAAATAACTAAATATGTATATAAAGGAAAGAAGTGTAAATTTAGGGGCTCGTTTTCTTTGTTCCACACAATATTAATGAGAACTATCAGACAGTGATCGTCCAGAGAACCTTTAATCGCTGCTCCGACTACAACAGCCATCCAAGATTTCGCCACGTGACGCAGCAATGTTGTGTCGGTTGTGGGTTGGTGTAGCATTTAAGAACTCATCCAGCTATCGCACTGGCATGGCTGACTCATCCAAGTGTGATAACTGCAACTCTGTAGAGACTGTTGACCATCTCTTGTGCCACTGTCCCCAATATGAACAAGCTCGCCGGACTCTCCAGTGTGTCTTAAGGAGACTCGACGATCGGCCCTTTACTCAAGAAAAGATCTTGCGAGCATGGTCTCACAATGCATCAGCGGAGAAAGCCACACGAGCCCTCCTGCAGTACTTGAAGGCAACATCACTGAGCGACCGCCTGTGAAACCCGTGCACTGTGTGTGTGGGGTGTGCAATGTGTCTCTCTTTTCCTCTCTCTTTTACTGCCTCATTCCCCTCTCCTCACGTGTAGGGTAGCAAAGTGGACATAGTCTAGTTAACCTCCCTACCTTTCCTATATTGCTTCTGTCTCTCTATCTCAGACATGTACGTAAACAATTGCATTTAATTCATTACTTGTAGTTACAAGTAATGTAACAATAATGTAAGTAATACATTACAGTACAAGTAATGC